>JAOXOE010065627.1:0-30803 GCA_028565055.1 Phoeniculus purpureus
GACCTCGAAAGACCATCTAGTCCAATCCCCCTGCCACAGCAGGATCACCCAGACCAAGTCGCACAGGAACATGTCCAGGTGGGCTTTAGACATCTCCAGAGAAGGAGACTCCAGAAACCCCCTGGGCAGCCCATCCAGTGCTCTGTCACCCTCACCGTGAGGAAGTTCCTTCTCATATCTAAGTGGAACCCCCCATGTTCCAGCTCAAACCCACTGCCCCTTGTGCTATCATTGGATGCCACTGAGAAGAGCCTGGCTCCATCTCCTGACACCCTTAAGGTATTTCTCATGTTGGACTGAAAGCAGCTCAGAGCTCTAATTTTAAAGCAAACCTACTACAATCAAAGGCAAAAAAAGAACCCAAACCCCCAACTCAGAAAACAAACCTCCCCCCAACCCTCAGAAAGACACAAAGGCTGGTGCAGTCTCAGCTTAGCTCTAATCACAGCAGAATCCAAGGCAACCTTCTCAGCAGGCCACAAGCTGATTTATGAGCTTAATCTGAGATGCTTCTCTTCTGGCTGGACTAAGGACCCACTCTGCTGGTGAGTGTGAGAACAAGTGCCTGTGGTGGGTACCCATGGGGAGATGGTTTCAACGGTTCCTTGCTCATATCTGGAGATGTCTCTAGCTCATCACAAGAGGTGAGATGCAGAAAACAGGTAGGGCTGTCACTTTTGGGATCTAAACTCACATCCCTTTTTTGAAAGTCCAAGGAATATACCTCACACAGTTACGTTATCACCAGTAAAAAGGGGAACTGGCTCCGGAATAACCTTTTAAAAACCACCTCTGAGACATAAGACCGTTTTAGTAAATCAAAACATTTTGCCTGAAGTCTGAATCAGGAAGGTCATACTGACACAAGGTCATGCAGGAATCCCAGTCCTTAGCCATAGAAGGAAACGTTCACAGTGTGGGTTTCCAGAGAGATGCTGAGGTCTCCCAGCCCCCAGATACACCTGAGCACACATCTTGTGGCTCTCCAACACACAGAAGCTTTGCTGTTGGATTCACAGACTCAGACAGGTGATGGGGATGTTATGAGTTCCTTCAGACGGGGTCTCAAAGCAAGGTCACTGGCTGTGGATGGACTCTTCCTCACGCTAGATGAGCTAAATTTAGGCCACCACTCAAAGGTCTTCCAAAACTCTTGCTGAGGTGGCTGAAGCAATCAGGCGGTTCCAAACCCTATGGTAGCTTCATCCTTACTTATTAACTACTAACTAAGTAAAACACTGTCCGTGCCCATTTTCCTCAAAAGAGCTCACGAAACCACTTTAGGAAGCGGTTTAACCCTGAAAGTCTGCCTGGGACTGAACAAACCAGCATCAACGCTTGAAACTTCGAGGGAGAGCAGGACCCCCCTGTTTCTTGATCATCTGAAGCCAGCTGACAAACCAATGTCACGATGTTGAATAGATGATCTGTCTAACAGAGCAAACCTTTAATTTACTCTGCCTTGTTTGCACATCAGATCCTTACAGTCCTGAGCCACCTAAAGCAGCAGCGGCTGCAGCACTATTCAGCTGCACAATTGGAACCAAACAACAAACAGTTCAAATTAATTCTGTATAAAGGCAGAACAAACTGTATCATTTGCAATGCAAATGTGATTTCAAGCTTCATTACCGTCTTGTTTAAGGTCTAGTGCCTCCACGGTAGGATGCAGTGATGCCTCCCAACCTCCTAGACGGTTGCCAAACACCCTGCCACTCCGAAGTTGCTTCCATTCTGGAGTAAAACAGGAGAACACAATGAGTACCCAAAGCCAGCAGCGCCAATGTCACTCGCTTCGTTCCAGTTTGGGAGTGAACCCAAAGCCCTGCCTTTCATTTCAGTGGAGTAAATTCCTGATGAACACAAGCATTGTCCTTCACTCTACCTTTGCTTAAATAGCTTCCACAGCATCGACTGAGCATGCGAGCGGGTGTTTACTTCTTCAAAAACCAGCCAAGCCCCTGCGAGTTTCCTCTTACTCTCAGGATTGCAAATGAAATCAGACACCGAGAAAAAACACTGTGAAAATAGAAAAACTACAGGTTTGACTGCTCCCACCAGGTTTTACTCTTCTGCTGTGCATCCCTTGTACTCACAGCACAAATTCTGCTCTCCATCACGCAGGAGCACAGCAACAGCCAGCGGGGTTATGGCCCTGGGAACCTGAGCAGGGCTGGGAACACCAAAACTGTGTGGTGAGAAAAAGCAGTGGCCACGCAGCAGGGTTCATCACTACAGGTACAGTGCTGTCTTGGCTCAGACTTCTCAACATACATAGATGGCTCCATGGAGGTGATTTCATGGCTATAAAATACATAATTTCGTTAATATTTAGCACATTTAATGTAAGATTGGGGAACACAGTGTCAGAGATCATAGAATCATAAGGCATTGGAAGGGACCATAGAATCATTAGGGATTGGAAGGGACCTTGAAAGATCATCTAGCCCAATCCCCTTGCCACAGCAGGATCACCTAGACCAAGCCACACAGGATCATGTCCACATGGGTTTTAAACATCTCCAGAGAAGGAGACCACAAACCCCCTGGACAGCCCGTTCCAGTGCTCTGTCACCATCACTGTGAAGAAAAGCTACTTACAGGGGAAACTCCATGGGTTCAGTTGATTTGTGAACTCACGCAGACATGATTCCACCAGTGCAGCCTTCCATGAGGGTAACTGACGAACAAGCCTCCATGCAGGAGGGGTATTTATGTGGACTTACTTAATTATATAACTAGACAAGGCTGGGCTGCTCGGTTCAAGCAGGACACAGAACTGCTGGAGAGAGTCCAGCACTCAGCCATGAAGATGATGAAGGGAGTGGAACATCTCCCTTATGAAGAAAGGCTGAGGGAGCTGGGTCCCTTTAGCTTAGAGAAAAGGAGGGTGAGAGGTGACCTCATTAATGGTTACACACATGTGAAAGGTGGGTGTCAGGAGGACGGAGGCAGGCTTTACTCAGTGTCTTCTAATGATAGGACAAGGGCAATGGGTATAAGCTGGAACACTGGAGGTTCCACATCAATATGAGAAGGAACTTCTTCACAGTGAGGGTGACAGAGGGAAGTTGTGGAGTCTCCTTCTCTGGACACGTTTAAAACCCACCTGGACATGTTCCTGTGTGATGGGATCTAGGTGACCCTGATGTGTCAGGGGGACTGGACCAGATGATCTATCAAGGTCCCTTCCAATCCCTAATGTTCTGTGAGTCTGTGAAGGCTTCCCTCGCGAGCTCCAAGGGTGGTTGAAGGGTATGGAAATAGCAGTGTTTTGGCATCGAAGTCCACTAGAGGTCCTGCTCAACTCAAAATGGTCTAAAGCTCCCGCAGTTAAATGCAGATGAACACATGCCCAAACTGTACTGTGCACACAGACTGGATACGAGATGCATGTGCTAAACTTAGGAAATGCAAATACCCTTCTGATTCACGTGCCCAGTGGCTGGCAGTGCAGGAACACATCCGTTAATCGGCTCTGGCCAAAGCAGCTAAGAGGTAGCTAAAACACCAACTGTTGACCAGTCCCTGTAGACCATCGCACCTGCCGTGTGCACAACTGAATGAACACCTGCTATCAAATCAGCCCTTGTGCTATTGAAAAAGAAAGCTGAAGCCCTTGTGCCACCTCGTCTCTTAAATAAAAATCTTGTCTCGGGCCCACGGAGCAGTGAGAACACAGGGCTGGTGAGAACACATCTGGCATTGGGGACGCTTGCGTGAAGCTGGGTGCTCATAGTGTGTCTGTCAAGAGTCAGGCACTGGCACGAAGGCAAATGTGAAAATCGGGCTCTGCTGGCAACTGCAGAATAGCTGGGTGTGAGTAGAAAGACAGCACCAGCTACTGAGCTGAGGCAGAAGGTACCTCCAGTGAGAGTGAAGCACACAAATAAAACAGTGGTTGCACAGCACAGCAGGAGTGTTTCCGAGAGCAAAAGGCTCTGAATGGGGAAAGGACACGTGGGCTGTACGCACGGGAGGTTATCTGCTCGGGGGGCTACATGCACAGATAAACGTGTGCCCTTAGATGATGTGTTGGGCAGGAATGGAGTTCAGCTACACTGGGAGCTGGTATGTCCCCTTTCAAACATCTACTTCTTGGAACATTGACCCGTGGTTTTTTTTGTTCGTGGAGAGCTGTGGAAAACTGAGCAGACTAGTGGGGCAAGTGGCAGAGGTCGGTGGAGAGACGGTGCTGCAAACGCATGGTAGTTGCTCGCTGCTCTTTCACAGCCCATTTTAAATCTTGCTCTGGCAGTGGTAGAGCAGAACAGCCTTACTCAGCTCCTGTTTTGCTCTTTGAATCATATCTTCTGTTTTATTGACAAAAGTAAGTTTTCCACCTTCTCAGTGCTACAGAACCAACACAGGGAGCAGATCCCTCTGCACGTATCATGGAGACTCAGCACAGCACTCGCTGCCAGTAGCTTTTTCAGAGGAATGGCAGATGTAGATAAATAAATACCAGCTGGTAGAAAAAACAAGTCCTGATGTCTCATCTGAGGCTCAGCTTTTACCTTCTCCTTTGAGAGGTCTCCTTTAAATCGACACAGGAGGCCTTCCAAAGCTGCACACATGCCATTGCTCTAAAATATTCTATAATCACATCTTGTGAACAGACATGAGTCACAGGCAAAACGTTGAGAGCCAAAAAGGCTTTAACATTAATTTATCATCACATTACCATAAGTGCTGCCTAAATTCTGCCTATAACTTTCTCTTTACAGATAAAGGACACAGGATCCAGCTGGCCAAGCCACCTTAGGCTAGTGGTGGGGTTAGGGGAGAAGAAAAGCAGAACAATGCTGTGGGTTAGATGAAAACGATCTAGTGACCTGGTGGAAGGTAGAGGTGGAGACAATAGGGGAATCAACTGGGTGCTGTGTTCTTTCTACTCAGAAAAGATTTATCTACATTGAAACCTAAGCATCCAGAGAACGGGGCTGGAGAAGGAATCAAATGTTCTCCCCATCCTGCCATTTTCAGGTGGTTTAACTGGCCTGGTCAGGTCGGCTATAGCCCAGAGCCCCTGAGAGTCTGCAAAGCTACAGCTGCCAGCCCAGCAGAGTTTTGTGCAGAGCGCTGGTATGGCCTGGCCCTTCTGCAGGAAAATTTATCTCAGAAGCATCCACTGCCTTTCCATCTCTTGGTGATGGCGTGTCTTACCCTCTGTCCTCTGTGTTGTACAACAGAACCAAAACCAAAGAAGCAGCAGGAACCACGGACAGAGGACAGAAACTTACCGGGTTTGGAGCTTTGTCTGCAGTACAGCAGGAGGAAGGTTGCAGAAGGAAGAATCCTGTTAAGCTGAGCTGACCAGAGCAAAGGCCAGTGTCTACAGGCAGAAAACAAAGCCAGGACAGGGGAATTGTTAGTGCTGCAACCACAGCCCTTGGAAACGGAGCAGGCACAAGGTTTGCAGCAAATGCAGGAGAAACCAGAGATTCAGTAGGTGCTGCTCTACCACACAAAGCCCTCGCGGTATCCTTCTGATAGAAAACAAGACCCCTCACATATCACTTCTAATTTCCACACAGTAAAAACATGAACACACTGCCTAAAGTCCCATGGAAACAGGTCAATCGCCTCGTCAGATCATACCTAAAGAGAGTGCACATATATTTATTTCCATCTATTTATATAGGACCCATCACCATAGTAACTTGTCCTTCTGTTAATACTACATGACACCTCCTGGTTTTCAAGTGGGATAAAATACGGGTTTTTATCAGCACTGAAGGCTACTGCACCATTTTCAGAAGCGACTTCAAGAGCACATCGTGGTTTGCCAAATTCTGCACTACCCGCGCTGCCTGCTGATTACTTTGGCCTGGGGTAGGAGCTGGGAAGGGAAGTTTTTCTCCAACAGGACGTCAGGAATACGACTGCGCTGGAGCACAGAAAAGAGCAACATTAATCTCGCGTTCGTGCCAACCCGACTGCTTTAAATATTGGGATTTTTCTCTAATGCTTAAACTGAAAAAGCCCCAAAAAATAACAAGAGGAGGGAGTATCTGAGTCCAAGGAGAGGCTGCAGGCACAAGTTGTCGCACACAATCACTGAAGGCTGTAGCACTGCGAATATACTTCTGATTATGTTTCAGTTCTTCATTATTAAAAATGGGCTGTGGCTGATTCATAGTTTTGCTGCAATCAGCTGAAACACCATTACCACCACAGCACAAACCACTCGTCGTCGGACTCTCAGCCTGCCAGGAAGAAATACCACTGCATTTCTAGCACGGCATTTCTCCCCGGTGGCAAACACAGCTCGTTTGTTTACACAGTCTGAGAATTTTCTACAGAACTTAGTACTAAGTGCAAGCTGTATGGACTTTCATACGAGGTCTTGACTACTCAGTGGAGCTGGATTTTAATTCTTCAGAGAATTTAATCTGACATCGACCATGGCGCTGTGTTACGGCATCACCGAAACATAAATCTTTCCACTGCACGAACTTGCCCCTGGACTCTTGTGGGAAAACTACTAGCCTGGCCCTACCCATATCCTACCTGCACCCTGCAGATCTCAGTCTCTCCAGACTTTCATCTTTCAAGTCAAATCTGTTCTCACAAGCCCACCAGCTTTCTTCAGGAACACCATGGGGTAAGCAGCAGGGTGGGGAACGACGTCTGTATTTTTGCCAGACACTCAGCAGAAGCAGCGTGAGCAATAATGACTTGTCACTCGTCTTCCTTCCCTCCCTCCAACCTGTAGTTGTTCTTTCGGATTGCCCACACACAAAAGAAAATAGGGTATTACTTTAATTTTCCCTGTCTATTAGACAACTTCTCCATTTGGACTGTTTCTACAGAACTTCAGACCAAAGGGTGATTGCTAGGCAGAGATGGCAGCTTAGTCAAGACTGCAGGTGTCTCAGGAATCAACAAATTATTGCACCAGTACTGTGTTCCACCTCTAATCATGGGCAATTTGCCGCCACTACATCAACACAATTACGAGAACATGTAGCCCTTGGTTAGGGAAGAGGAGACATTTGTCCATCAGTTACAGTTCAGGATGCTACTTACTGCATCTTTGCTGGGGAAGATGGAATGGCAGACCAGGGATGTCAGGAAAGGAGCAGCAGAAGGGAGATAAAGACACACAGTGTCTTCGTGTTTCTATCCTTCTTCAGAGGTTGGCAGTGAAGCCATATCTCCATTGGCAACACCACAATCATCTCCACAGCAACAAATGCGATGCTGCAACTTGCCAAAATATCTATTTTTGAAAAGGTAGGAGGAAAACACAAATGTGGAGCATGTAGGGGTTGAACAGCCATACAAGTCTAATGACTATAATGGGAGGGCCATAAAAATACTCACTGAGGAAGAAACCAACCAAAATCAGCTTCTGAAAATTGCTCCAAGTGTAACATCTCCTGGACCCCTGATTACGTCTCATGGACAAAGATAGCAAAGAAGTCAAAGAGGCAGCAAATTCCTCCTGTAGCTGATACCACTGCCTCCTCTCCTCCAAGATGCTCCCCGGTCTCCACAAAGGCAAGCGAGGCCAGTGCCACAAGAGATGCTGCACTCATTGAATGGCTTTGTCCTAAAGCCTTCTGCCCAGGTCAGCACTTCCGAGTAGCTGAGAATCCCTTCTCCTCAGCCGTTAAAATGAGATGCTTGAGGGGAAAGACCCCCTCTCCATTCACCCTTGCAAAAATAGCCCTGGTTTAAAATCTGAGCCGCAAGTAGCAGGAACGTAGTGATTTTCTCTAAAATTGCAGTGACTTTGTCTGAAATGCATTTAGTTCTTCTGTTTCCAAGACAATTCTCTAAAAACTCGTTTTGTTCCAAGACTCAGTAAGGCTTCCATAAAAGGTAGAGAAGGATGCACCCTGTTCTCTTTCATTCTTTCCACTGCCGTTACTGAACTCTGAATCACAGAACATTAGGGACCTCGAAAGATCATCTAGTCCAACCCCCCTGCCACAGCAGGATCACCGAGACTAAGTCACACAGGAACATGTCCAGGTGGGTTTTAAATGCCTCTAGAGAAGGAGACTCCACAACCCTCCCATGCAGCCTGTTCCAGGGCTCTGTCACCCTCACCATGAAGCAGTTCCTTCTTAGATTGATGTGGAACCTCCAATGTTCCAGCCTACAGCCATTGCCCCTTGCCCTACCACTAGATGGCATTGAGAAGAGCCTGGCTCCATCCTCCTGACACTAAATAATGCACTTTCTCACGCATAAAGCAAGTGAGCAGGACCCCGGTAGTCAGCAAGCACATTGCTGGGTGGAAAAGTCCTTCCCATCACATCTGACAGCATCTACTTACAAAAAGGGCCACCTGCTTGCAAAACAGAGCGTGGGGTACGAATAGACTTGGACAAATGACCAGTGTGGACCTGCAATGCCTCCAAATCCCTTCCATCACATTCTAGACCACACTGCTATTCCCCAGGTCTGTGAATTGCAAATTGTAACCACATGTGTCCAAAGCAGAATTCGGTAGAGATAAAAGAGCTGTGTTTAAAGTTTGTGTAGGAAACACAGCGCTGCAAATATATCTAATGGGTACTAAGAATTGTGCCTTATGCTGCTTTCGCGGTGCATTGCCTGTGCTTCGAAGTGAGCAGTTCATCACTGAATCTGGCTGATGGTTCCCACTGAATGCACACTAACAAGACCTGGGATATGAGAACACAACAAACACTGCAGAATAAATGGGAATGCGTTCCACTGCAGAAGCAACACATCTCTCTTCAAAATGAGTCTCTCCTCTCTTTGGCTTGACAACAAAATTTGATTGTCTTCAGCCTGTCTAGAAGAAACCACAACACTCTGAAAACGCTAGTTTCTGAAAAAACTGAGTCATCTGTCAGGTTTGGAAAGTTTTTGTCTGGAAACATTTCAGATCCTGGGAGGACTTTCAGGGAATCTAGGGAGTGGGAGATGCTGTGTCCAGAATGCAGATGTGGAGTCCTTTCCTCCCTGGAGCAACCTCGGTAAGTCCCCACACTGCGGGAAGCTGCCTTTTGGCAAGCAGGGGGGGGTCTCCATCGAAGTTTTGAAAAGCCTCACGCTACAGCACATTTTTACAGGTACATCCACTTCCTTCCCAACTCCATATTTAAACAGCAAGTCAGAACAAACCCACCTACTAAATGCTTCCTTCATGCTTTTAGAGGTTTTTCTTCCTTCGCAACTCGTAATAACGGCAATTTGGGTACGCACAGGAAATTAGGAATAGCAAGGTAAAGGCACAAGATGCTTCTGTTTTCGACCAGAGCACAGACAGCTGCCTCCAAGAAGGCAGCAGAGAAAGCTAAACCACCCCTCACTTCTTAGTGCAGATGAACCCAGCAAGCCACCAATGCCACCCAAACCGGACCCACAGGTGCATACAGAGGGTGGCCTGTGCACACCACAGGGATGGTTTCTACATTGAGAATCATGCAGTAAGTTTTGGAAAAAATCTAATCCAAATTTGTCAGATCTCCATTAACTGAAAAAACCCATTTTGTTAAGAAAGCAAGGACTGTGGAACAAAGCTCTCACCTGCCCTTCTGTGACATCAGTAGAAGCTCTGTGAGTTGTTAAAAGCATTTAAACACCTTTGTATCAGGAAAGATGGAACCTCTTTACAGAAGACTTTCAATAACTCTTAAATGCCAGAAAACTACTAAAACCCAAGGGACTCAGAGCATTTGTCAGATTTATATGCATGGCATTAAACTCTCAGGTAGGACCAACATGCCAGCCCACAGAGAACAGCACAAAACCTCTGCATTTGGTATCGCATGCGTCCACCAAGAAACTGTGACTTGGCACATGTCAAACTGGCCCAGAGACTTTCCACAGCAAGAGTGCTGAGAAAGAAACCCCTTAACACTGGTCTTGCACAGAAAACTCCCACTGTGCTGCTCAAGTCCACCCCAGGCAAATAACAGTTATGCCCTTGACGGCTGAATGATAGTTCATGTTATTGAAACTCCATCCATCTGCAGGGGCTCAAAGATATCTCTTGTGCACTTCTTAAAGAAATCCAACACAACAGCATGATTTTCCTGTCAGCTCAACTGGTACCTGGTAACAGCCTCCTTCCACTTCTACTGGAAGCAATGAAACTACCTCAGAATAAAAAAACCCTAACACAGATTTGAGAGGTATGTTTTTGACCCTCCAACCATCTGCTGGTGCAGCATTGCCATCTATGTCCACGTTTGTGCTTCAGTACAGGCAAGTCTGTGTGTCACTGTCACCTACAAGCAGGAAGGGGTGGTCAGTCCCCCTCATTCAGCTCTGGGTGCACAATGATTCTGCTTTCCTGACAATAGAATTTTAGAGACCTACATCCTCCACAGTGACATTATCTCATCTCTTGGTTTTATATTGATAACAGAGTATTAGCACGCACAAGTGCTATTCACATTTCATGATTTTCCTATCTCATAAAATATCCCATCTCCTAAAATATGGATATGAAAATCACCAAGGGATTAGAGGAATGAAAAGGGCCTTATGTTTAAGCAGCTACAAAACGTGGTTTACATCATATAATGGGACAAGTTTAATGTGGTTTTATGCAGCAGCCTTTCATCATTTACATCTGCCTCTGGCTAAATAAACTGTGTCGTTCAGCTTATGTTTGTTAGAGCTGGATATAAATGTTTCCCAGGCAGCATCCCCATGAATCACATCTGGAACATGGAAACTGGCAATCAGCCTTTTCCTACACCACTTAGGGGCTTCTGCCTCTCAAGCTTTAAGCCTTAATATTTTACTTAGGAGTGTGTCAAGTGCTTTCAATTAAACTTGATGGCCTGCCATGAGCACCGGTAGCAGAGAGCATAAAGTGATGTACGATTTCAGCTTGCTGTCCTCACTCTGAGTAACATCTTCTTCCAAGGGTCTCTGCGCTGGTAAGGCTATATACACCCTCCTAGATATTGAAGGAAACAAAACAGAGCTTCTGACATTGATCACCACCACAGTTAAGTGTCCTCCACAAAAGATGATGAAGTCAAAGGCAGAACTCCCACTGACTTGAGTTGGGAACTCGCATCCAGCCTCCTGGGGCCTTTGGCTAGAGTCAGAAGCAATCAATAGAGATGTATTCCTGGAGATGGTTCATGTGGGAGATCTTGTTTTTTGATGATACCTTACCTCCGTGCAGCAGCCTTCATCTGCTGAGGAAGTCCTCCACAAACAGCCAAGTTCAAATACCCACAGACAGTTGTACCTCAAGGAGACACCACAGGAGCTCAGCCCACGCTAAGATCAGTCAACTCAACATAAATATTTGAAGCCTACCACCACAGTAAGATTTCACAAAAGACATAAATTTCTCTTTACCTTTTGGGAAACTGTCAAGAAACAGCCACCTTCACGCTGCAGCTACCCTTTGGAAAGACAGAGCTGTCAGAAGTAGCAACTACAAACTGGGAGGCTGGAAACGCTGCGCGTGGCTCACTTCTAGAGCTGCTCTGCTGCGGGCACCGTGTCTGTGGTGCTGTTCAGCACGCGTGAATGGATTCTCTCTACACCGGCTAAGGCAAAGCCTTGTGGCAGGTAGGTGCAACGTGTCTGAGCGCTGGAACTCACTGTGCAGGAACAGCCAAAGCTGCCGTACTGTGGCATCCCTGGGCTTTCACATCCTCGAGGACAGGATGGGAACTGTGACATCCAGAGTGCAGCAGGAAGGTTTAAGGAGGAACAGCAGGACTGGTAATGGGTTGGACTTGATGATCTGTGAGGTCTCTTCCAACCTTGGTAATACTGTGATACTGTGACTGTGTGGGCAGGCAGTGCCCGGGGCCAGGGCTCTTCCCAGGAGCACTGCTAAACACCCCTGATGGGACAGGCACTGAGGACTAAACAAACACCACTTCTCCCAGTCTACAAGTAAAAAAAATATACTTACATACACTTACCACCACAGTCCAGCTTCCCTGTCCTGGTCAAACCAACAGACATTTCCAGAAGAGACACTGGCAGCTTGGGACCATGGATCCTTTTGAAATCTGTGGAGCTCAAAGTGCTCTCCAAACCTGAGCACCCCCAGTTGCAGAGCACTGTGTGATAGCTGAGCAGCATCTCAGTGCTGCAGAAATGGAAACTACATAGCACAGGGAGCTAACGCTGTTCTCACACCAGAGGGAAATGACAGCGGCTTGCCCGCAGCAGGACAATGCTAGTCAGAAAATGAAGACTGATGCTTTGACGATCTCTCTTTTCCAGCGTACACATGAACTCGAGAATATCCAGGGAGTATTAGATTTAGCAGCTTCACATCCAATAAAACAAGAATAAACATTATGGGGATTTCTTTAAAAATTGCCTTTCACAGGCATTTTTATGCAGGAGCAGTCTCTGAAGTGTAGGAAACTGTTTGCTTTCTGGAAGAGATTGCACACACAGAGATCTCTAATCTCTTTCATCAGTTTTCATTAAAAATCAAGAGTTGTGCAGAGCTGAAAGTTCTCAGAGATTTTATTAAATTGAACAAAGCTGGGGGGGGCAATAACAAATATGTTCACAGGAATAAAGCCTGGCTCTCATTATAAACTTCAGATTTTCTTTGCAATGCTGAGTTTACATTCTTTCCCCCCAGAACCTTCTTTCTCCTGTTCATTTTGAGGTTCGCTGTCTTAATTTAAATCTAGACACAGGGTATATAACGTGGCAGAACATAGATTACGAATGTTGTTTAGGAGTTGCATTTTTTTATAGCCATGTCTTTTGTAAAATTCTATCTAAAACGCTTTACATGCTTAAATAATGGATTTACAAAGTCAGCATAATAGGAGCAAAAGAGGCTGAGAGGGAGAAAGGAAATGAAACAGGTAACAAAAGAGATTTTCCAATGAGATTTGGAATCAGAAGCAGTGCCAGGAAGGCATTTCAATGGAAAGAAGCTACCCTGCACGTTAGAAGTTGTGGAGGAGACTTGCATCAGTCTCACAGTGGAGGAGTGCAGGCAGAAAAATCACAAACTCTACAGATGAGCTCTGCAGTCAGGGGTGTAAGGACCACCTGGAGAAGGATGTGGTTGCATCCATCTGGTATGCCCATAATGGAAGGGGAACCAGAGGGTGTGGGGAAAGGCTTAGGCACTAACACTCATTGTCATTCTTGCTCACAAGCAAACCTCCATACAGGACATAGTGGAAGTGGGAATTCAGGACAAAGACATTCAGACTCAGCACCACTGGCAAAGGAAAGGAAAGAAGTCAAGAACAGCAGCAAGAAATGGGCAGACAGTAAAACTGTGCTTTTAGTCTAACCATCCTCTGAAGGAAATGGCACTGTACTCAGTAGTTGCATGGATGGCTTCCATTCACAGCAAGCTTCATCTAATCCCAAATAATTACAAAAGAGAGATCAGAGCTGCAGTGTTAACGCATGCACACGAGCAAGGAGGTCAGAAAAGAAGACAGTACTTCTGTAATGCTTCTACATTTGCAATCACTGAAGTTAACTCTCAAGTTCCTTAATCAAAACTCATAAAAAAAACCCCTCACAGTCAATGAAAAATCACAGAATCACTCTGGTTGGAAAAGAATCACCCTGGGAGTCCAACCATCTACCCTACCATACAAGTTCCACCCAAACCAGATCCTTCAACACCTCATCCAAATGACCTTTAAACACATCCAGGGATGGCGACTCAACCACCTCCCTGGGAAGCCCCTTCCAGTGCCCGACCACCCTTTCTGCGAAAAATATTTTCCTAATATCAAGTTTAAGAAATATTTCTTTAATAACTCCTGAGACTGAAGATTTTTGCAGTGCTACAGTATTTTAAATGATGAGCAAGCCCTGGTCAGCTTCTAAGAACATCAGCAGTAGCTACCTTTATCTATTTTAACTAAAAAAAAGATCACAGATAGCCATAAGATGTCAATCTCAAATGGATTTGGAATCCCCATTGGAAGAGAAGTCAATTAATTAAGCCTGCAAAATATCAGCAGAAATCAATAAGGAAGGATTTTTTTTTCAGCTGGCCCTCATCGATGTTTTACAAAATAAAAAGAACCCCAGAGTGGAGCACACAATTTGAAAGGCGTAATGTGACCAGAAAAGCGACAGTGCCATCAATAAGACCTTCACTAGACCTCCAGGTAAACAGAACAGCACCTGGGTTAAACAAGCTGTAAAGTTCTAGAATTTCTTCATTGGAGATTTGATACAAAATCCACTACAGCCTCCTCCTTTCTGTGGTGGTTCTTCAGGAGCTCAATCACACGCTCTCCAACACGACGCTACAAGAAGTGTTATGATAAATCCTTTCTACGCTGGCATTGATGCATTATATTCGTGATTGGAAATGATAAAATGGCCCTAATGCAACAGTTTATTGCTTTCATAAATCAAATTCCTCACGACATTACATTCCTGGTAACCTACTATGAAAGATCTCACTCTTTTATTAGACAGACCTGTTTCTGTGTGCATCACAAGAAACACTTCCCAAAACGTCCCCAGCGCCTGGTGTTTTCATCCTGCCTTGCTCAAGACTGGCTCGTTGTGGCTATTCCCTTCCCGAAACAACAACATGTTGCAGTGGTCTGGTGTAGTGGTTGCTACAACAGTCTGGAAGAGCTTTTCTTTTGCATTGAACTCAACCCCATCCAATCTGTTTTGTCTCATTGATTTGCCAACATGAATGACCAGTTAGCTCCTTGACTAGTGGGTGGCACGCTAGGTAGTCCTCTTTTCTCTTTTGCTAGAGGGAGTCTGATTTTCAAAAGCACTTTTCAGTGCTATACAGTGAAGAAAGATCCACGGTTATTTCTCGAAGCATGACTGCATTTTTGGGGACAGGGGGTGCAGTGAACATACAGCTTGATTTGTACGTGGTGGTGGCTGCAGCTGTGTTTGCAAACCAGCGCTCATCTCCGTTAAAGCTGGCTACCTCCTGCAACTCCCTCAGCTGTCATCCAGACACAGGTTATCTCAGCTAAGCTGGGTTTGGGTTCCTGATGTAGCCCACATGGAGAAGTTAAGTCTCCACAGGGTGATCCACCTACCTGTCTTAGCAAAAGAGTAATTACTCTTCTAATGTTCTTCTCGTTTGAACGCAGAGGGAGCTCAGGCTCACTGCCAGCCCTAGATGAGACGTCTAACTTGTTGATGATGGAGGATCAGTGGGATGTAGCCAGACCTTCACTCTTTGAAGCTCAGACTCTTGTAAAAAGTCACTTGTCTCTCAGCTGCTGGAGGAAAAGAGTGAAAAGAGAGAAAGGGAAAAAACGAACAACGACGCGTGTGCGAGGCTTGTGGTTCGCTGCAGAGGTCTAGTAGTCCGTGAAATGAAAAGCCCGTGTGCGCCTGGCAGTTAAACGAGTGCTGATGGATACAAAGTGCTCTGGGCAAACCAAAGAAAAAGTTTCTCGTGATGAATTAAAATGCTTCCCACTTTGGAAATCCTGTTTTTCACTACCAAATCTGATTTGCTGTGTGCCAGCACATACAAGCTACAGTTTAGAGGGGATTCTTGAAGCCTGTGGATGTGAGTGAAAAAGACACCTCAGTCTTTCTGCTTTTGAAAGACTTCCAGTTACTGAGAATTTACTTTGGTGTCATCTCTTCTGTTTTCTGTGGAGCAGTGGTTATAGCTGGAACTGGGTAAATTTGACTAGAAGGGGTTGAAAATGAAATAGTGAATGGGACATCCTAGTCCTCAGTGGAGCTTGCCCCTTGCTTCCAAGTACCTGCTGAATGTCCTAAGGCCAGGCAGAGGCAGAAGTTCATCAGCAGTCACTACTCATTCATCTTTCTTTCATCTATCAAAACAGCCCGAGGAAGGCTGGAAAGAACAAACCTAATGTGTTCTGGTGCTACAGGAATGAACCAAGACACAATAATAAATAACAAACCTCACACTGGATGGGGGCTTTGGCAGGCTTGAGTTTACGGTTTGCTTTTCTAGGGCTATCTTGCATCTTGTGGATGATTGCAAAGAAAATACGTAATGGGTGTGAGGGCTTCGACCCTTCCCCTTTTTAACTGAAGTTAAATAGGAATAGAGCAGCCTATGCATTATATGTATTTTTTTTAATCAGTAAACTGTAAGGAATAAAGACTACAAAATTCTCTGATGACCACAAAGAGGTACAAAGTACCAACAACCCACCATCAGGAATGTGTTTCTGTGAGGGCAATGGTTTAAAAACAGCAGTCACTTTCTTAAAGAATGGAGTTATGAGCCCAGCTGGAATATCAGAGGTAATGGAAGCTCAGAGGAAATAGCAAGTGGAAGTTGAAAGTGAAGTGACTTGCTATGAACTATGGAAAAAAAAAAAGGTCTGAATTATTAGTGAAGCTTTAACTTCGCTGTGTTCCCATTCCTGTTAAAACAGGTAGTTGAAGGACATTGGTGTTCCTCGTGGAAATAGAGGTCTGATCATTAACGAATGAACCTTCTTTGTTATTACTCATATATATGTGAAAAACGAGGTGTAGGCAAGGATGAAAAATATCAGACCCCGTCTCATCCCTTGCACTTATTGAAACCTCATCTCTGTGGGTACAGCAAACAGCTCCATCTTTCAAATGAAATATGCTGCTGTGGCTGTGCAGCTGATCGGTATTCATCAAACAGCGAGGAAATGTGGCTCACATACGGAAATGTGCACCCTGGCTCCCTAGATCATCTCAGGCATCAGTTGGGCTAACTCACTAAATTCACATTTGCTTTGGAGTTTGTGGTTTATGGGTGCCACTGGACACCCAGGAGAGAATCACAGTCTTACCACTCATTTGGAGTTGGGGTTATGACCACGTACTGTGCAACCAGGAGTCTCTGTGACTTCTGTGCTGTTTCTGTGTGATTCTGCTGTTAAGTGCCAGGACGATGCACTGCAGGAGCGAAGGAAAATACCATTCCATCATACCCAGCTAAAGCCATGTTGTCTCTGGTTTGGATGTTTTTTTGGGTGGTGGGGGGATGGTTCTGTGCAGAAATGCCTTGATCTTTCTTGTTTCCCTCTTTTTCTACACCAAATTGCACTACTTGTTTTTTTAAAATGATATTTCAAAGGCCTGTATGAAAGGAAGGAAGATGGGACTGAACAGAGAGTTCTGCAAGGAGCTGTGCTCGTTCCCATCCAGAATTATAATGAGGAAAAGCCTCCGATCCAGCTAACGATGTGTAGCAAAGAAAAAAGCCAACGACTGCCTCTTACCAAAACCTTTACACACAGAGAAGCCCCTTCTAATCTACAAGTGATTTTGTTAGAAAATCGTGTATTTTCTGAAAGGTCACTGCCTGAACTTCAGAAGTTGTGGTTAATGTTTAGCTACAAGAGACATCCAACAGCTTTCTCTATACCCTCAAGTACCAGCATCTCTAAGGGAGGGGGAGGAGGACCAGTGAGAGAGACAAGCAGCTTCTCTGTGTTCCTGGATGTGCTTCCTGTAAGTTGTCACAACCGATAACCCTGATGCCTCAGCTTTCGTGAACAGCTGAACAGCCCTTCATGTCCTAGGAACAGTTTCTAGCCTCCCAGGCCATATTTTGGCAGCATGTTAGTGGCTCGGGTGATGCAGCCACAGCAGCTCGGTGGCAGTGAGGCAGCTGTGCACAAGTAACACAGGCTCTGCTGTTTGGTTAGTGGATTCTAGGCCAGTTTTTGGATATAGAGGTTCTGAAAAATGGCAGCCAACATACAAACCCAGTTAACTGTTAGAGCAGAGGCTGTAACTTCATGCAATCTAACATTCTCCAGGGGTTGGGTTTGAATGAAGTAAGAACTGATGACTCACACGCTCATTGCAAACTCTGAATGAACCCAAACATGAAATTAAAACCTGAGTATCTCTTCCCTCTAGTTTAATTATTTCCATGTTTCTCTGTATGCTCTGATCCGTGCTCAGGCTGGAAGTGGAGATTCTCTTAATAAAAACTGTTAGCAAAAACCTTCATAGAAGCAGAAAAATTCGTAAGACTTGATAAGAATATCTGTTCTCATGAGATGTATCAGTGTCCCTATTCATCTTCCACTTGTAGCTCCATTGTCTTCGTTGTTTAATTCCAGAAGTGCCCAAAGGTTGATTTTCAAAAGGACTGGGTCTTAATAAATAAAGCAAATGTATTCATCTCTACACAATATGCTTGACGTGGCAGTGGAAATGCAGATGGAAGGACCTCCAAGCAATGCGTACACGGGACAGTGTGGTAAGTCTTTTGTGTTTCAGAACAAAGAGCCTACATGGCACCTGTGCTAAATGCCTTCATCTTGTAATGAGACTAAACTAATGCTGAGGTCCACCTGAAAAGCTTTTAAGACATGCCTGGATTTGACGGGTTTGAAATCAATCATTATTGGATAATCAATTCAATTATTGGATAATCAATCAAATCAATAATTATTGGATAAAGCACTCTGCACCAAAAATCCCAAATGAGAGCTTTGAAAAAGGAGACAGAAGCAAGTGAAGGTACCCAGAGCACCCAGGAAATGCGTGAGGTTCGGGGTCTCATGAGAGCTTTCATTGTTTTATTGAAAAGCCTGGGATTTTTGTAGTCACCTGTCCACAACCACAATTCCTATTTTTAACCTACCATTTGATCTGAAGCCAAACAGCACCCATAAGGAGCACTGCAAGAGTAAACTGGACTACATCCAGATGACAGTCAATATACTTAAGTTTACAAGTGACGCGACTCTGAATCACCCTGGGGGTGAGATCACTCGCTTAGTAGCCCAGATCCACTTGAACAAGAAGCCAATGAGAAAGCAGCCATATATTTTAGAGTTGGAAGCTGGATTTACAATTAGAAGGTTTGAAACAAAACCAAAGGAGACGGAATGCTGCTGAATGCTGTCGAATGAGTCATATGCCAAAAAGAATCCAATCTCAGGAGTGGGGGGTGGGTGTAGGCTGCATCTCTAGCGCTACAAAAATTTCCACTGCTGCTAGATAGTCAAAGATGGTCTATAAACCTCAAAACCCCCAAAGGTTGCTGACACATTTCTTGTTGATTCAGAGCCGTTTAAGTCCACCTCTCCTAGAACCACACCATTCCATCTGCCAAACAGAATGGGATAAATTAGGATGGATCTGATCAGACTTCATTCGCATAATAATCCCTGTATAGATTTGAACTCCTAGAGTGGGAAGTGAATTCATTATAAATCTCTTAAAAAGCTCGGCAAGTAAAGTATTAAACACTGTATTCATTACAGTCACTTTCTGACAGCACTAGACCCATTACACACTGTACTACGGGGCCAGCAGGCAGGATACTTCCAATTAGTCAATGCTATGGCTTTTTGTTCCTGTGATTAATGACATTTACATACAGCAGAAAGATCCAGTTCAGCTCCCACTGTGTCATATTCATCTATCCAATAAAAATCATACGTGTTGCCAAAGCCTGTCCTACTGTCTTCTCTTAGTCTTTCCTCCAGGCAAAATTTCAGAAAATGCTAATGAAGACATTTCCTGACCGAGTGCCTCATTCTCTGACCCTTTAATACCATACACGAGAACTGAGACATGCAACTTCCTACCGACGCTTTCAACACACAATTCCACATAACGTTCTGCTACATATCTCAGCAGGAATTCAGCAACAGCCAGGGAGAGCCACTGGGTTTGATTCCCAGCGTGGAGCTCCATTCACGACGCTTTAGGCACACACACAGTCATCGCTTTGGTTTTTGACCTGCTACTTGAACAGACTTTGCCTCTATTTCTCTACCTGTGCCACACGGTACGAGAATTCTCTTGCCTGTACAGCAGTTTAAATAGAAAGAAAGGCGTAACACCTAGTGAGGAATCAGCAGTAACAGACACTGAGCACTTCAGATTCACAGTTAGTTACAGCTTGGCTCCACTGTGTCAAGAAGCAGAGCCGTAAGAATCACAGAACCATCATGGCTGGAAAGGACCTTCAGGATCATCAAGTCCAGCCCTCATCCCAACATCTCTCTAAGCCCTAGACCGTGGCCTCAAGTGCTCTATCTACTTGTGTTTTAAACACCTCCAGGGATGGGGACTCTACCACCTCCCTGGGCAGCCTGCTCCAGTGCCCAACCACTCTCTTAGTAAAAAACATCTTCCTAAGATCCAATCTAAATCTCCCCTGATGCAACTTGAGGCCATTTCCCCTCATCCTGTCATTAGTAATTTGGGAAGAGACCAGCACCAGCCTCGCTACAGCCTCCTTGTAGCTAGTTATAGAGAGCAACAAGGTCTCCTTTCAGCCTCCTCTTCTCTAGACTAAATAACCCCAGTTCCCTCAGCTGCTCTTCACAAGGTCTGTTTGGCAGACCTCTCCCCAGCCTCATTGCCCTTCTCTGGATCTGCTCCAGCACCTCAATGTCCTTCTTATATCATGGTGCTCAACATTGGACCCAGTACTCAAGGTGTGGTCTCAGGAGTGCAGAGTATGAGGGCACCATCACCACCCTACTCCTGCTGGTTACCCTGTCCCTGATCCAGAAGTGTTTCCTCATGTTAAGACAGAACTTCCTGTGCTCCAGCTTATATCCTTTGCCCTGTGCCTTTTGTCCTATCACAGGGCACAAGTGAAAAGAGGTTGCTTCTTTCCTCTTGACACCCAGCCTTCATGTATATATAGACAGTGACTGAGTCCCCTGTAACCTTCTCCTCTCCAAACTAAAAAGTCCCAGGTCTCGCAATCTCTCCTCATAAGGCAAGTGCTCCAGTCCCCCTATAGCCCTCCACTGGACTCCCTCAATCACATCTGCATCCCTCTTGAACTGGGGAGCCCAGCTCAGATTCATCCCACCCAGCATTTGGACACCGCACCTACAAAGATGTAGGAGAAATGAATGATCTCAAGATCTGTCAAGCGAAAAAATGAGAGCTTCATTACATAAAGCTGAACAATGCAGCTCTGGGAAGTGCCGTTATGATCACTCACACCCACCAGGGAAGGTTCAGCTGGGATGCAGAGAGGAGCAGGCTATGGACATAGGTGATGAAAAAGGACAAGCAGGAGCAAGAGGACGTAATGGCGAAGTGATGAAAAGTGCAACAGGTGAAAGGGTACCTTTGAAGAGAAACTTAATGCTCTCTGAATTGAATGAAGGAAAAGCAATTTTCCAGGGCTATAAATACATATATTAAATATGTAACCCAGCTGTATACAAATCCATGCAGTCACAAGCTGAGGAGGCAAAAGCAGCTTCTTTTTTGGCAGAAAAGACAGCAAATCACACGGGATGTTGTGAGAGCGTTAATACTGGAATAGTACTGCCTCTGTTTCTCACACATTTATATGAATATTTAAATATTCATATTAATTTATGTGAATACATAAAATACAAACCCCTGTATTTTAGCTGCTTCACGAGTTCTCATGATTGTCCTCACAAGCAAACTTTGTGTTTCACTTTCGAAGTGAATGAGGGAAGAAAAACAAGTGTGTCAATGGTATAAAGAAATGAGATCCACCAGAGTTCCAATCTGAAGCCCAGGCGTGTCCTAGATAGGACTCAAAGAAAAAAAGGAAAAGCAATCCTGCAATGGCAGCCACATCACTAATGTATTAATAGGTTCATCACAGTAAGGTCAGATAAGTAAGATACTACAGTAAGGTCTGTAGTATGGCAGCATCTCATTCTGGGTGATATTTGCTTTTTCCAAGTCAAGAGTTCACACAGTCCCTCTCTCATCTCATCTCTGTAGCTCTTCCTTGCCCACTTTGGTACAACTATCCTCTAAACCAGGGAGGTTTTGGTGGATAAACTACTCAAGGCAAATACCACAGCAGACAAAATGTTTTACATTACAAAATCCATTCCAAGACCCAAGGTACCAGAGAATTAACGTGTTTGATCCAAAGCACTAGGTGTCAGTGCTTTCTAGTGAACTCTGTGCCAATCACTGCAGCTGACTGACCCAGCCATGCGCAGTCATAAGCTGAGAAGGCAAAAGCACCTTCCTTTTCAGCGTTAAGAATGGCAGCAGGATGAGACAGTTAACGTTGGAGTATTACTTCTGCACTGCAACAGAGTAATTTGGAGTAATCCTTCTGTTTCAGAAGTACTCGAGCATGAAAAAGCACAGCTAGAAACTCTACAGACTGAGGCAAGAGCTGGTCCTTTACTGGAAAGAAAAAGGTGCAAATTAAAATACGGGATCATAGACTCATCAAGGGTAGCAAAGACCTTCACGATCCTCAAGTCCGACCATCCTCCCTAGAACCCCAACCACTCAACCATCTCCCAAAACACCATGTCTACTCCTTTTTTGAACACCTTCAGGGATGGTGCCTCCACCCTCTCCCTGGGCAAGTATCTACAGAAAGGCACAAAAAGCTGCATTTTGGAAACGATGTAATGATGAAGATACCTTTAAATGATGGTGTTGAGAAGAGCCAGGCAGGCAGAGCACATGCAAAGAGAAGTTAGAAGTACAGGGTGAGAAAAAAGATTGCAGTGCTCCTTTGCCTGGCTGACTCAGTGACTTGGCTAAGTTGCTTCATCTCAGTAAAATGAGGATCTTGTTTAGCTGTCTTTGAGCAATACTGTCAGCATTTTCAAAGCACATCAGAGAGCGCAACATGAAAGGAGCTCCACAAGAAGAAAATACCAGCATTCAACCCTCCAACATCATTAAGACTGTAATTCCTGTTCCTAACAAGCCAGCGTATTATTTTCTCTATACTGAAAGTTCCAAATTCCTTAACACAAGAGGCTTTAAAAACTATGTCCTGTTTAATCAACTTAGAAGCAGAAGAGCAGCACAAAGGGCAAACAAGAAGCTGAGAAAGAATGAAGACATGGAGAATAAAAGAAAAAGACTCACACCTCAATCGTGACTCTTAGCCCTCAGTTTAGAAAGCAGCTGGTTTCCATGTGTCCTAATCCCTGGCCCTTTTGAAAGCAAATGTCACCACTGATGCCTGACTGCAGATGACGGCTGTTCTCCGTGAAGCAGTGAATTCCAGCAGTAACTCATCATTCATCCCTTCTAACTCAGTGGCACAAGCATCCCAGAGCATCAATCCACAGTGTCATTCGGGCTCCAATTATATATCACTGCATTAAGAGCCCGAGAGCTGATGTCGCAGCACTGTTCTTTCACATGGAACCCATTTATGAGATTCCTAAGTGCTTTTAAAACAAAGGCATGAGGACAGCTCCAATAATTACAAGAAACTAACCACTTTGAAGGATAATGTGTGGTGGCTTTGGGTGGGGACTAGCTGCTCTCACAGTTGTGTTTCTGAGCCTTTTGAAGCATCCTGTTGAATAAGAACTATAAATGCTCCCTAGCAGAGGTACAGCCCTCTCCAGCCTACGTGAACTCTGGCAATCACACAGCTGCAGACAACATAAAAAGCCTTTACAAAAATTACATGTATACTTTAATAACACCCCTGCCTTTTCTCCTGTGCACACCAGGTGCTGTTTGAAAGCCTCCGCTCCTGCAGGGCCAGAGCTGGGGAGTGACAAGGGGCTGGCAAGGGCTGCTGGAAGGGACAGCTCGACGCCTCGCTCTGCAGAGCGATTATGCTCAGGATATCACAGGGCGAGACGACGTGTCAGGGCTCTTCCCCTTCCCCGGAACACGCTGCCTCCTGAAATGCCTTTTCTCCACTAAGAAATCTAATTATCAAAAGACAGAGCTGCAGGGGACCTATGAATCGCGTACATGTTCTTGCGGCACTTAACGACTGCTGTGCAGCTCCTGTTAATTAATGCTCATGATTTGCATTTACATTGGGCCTAACTTGATTACACGCTTTGTTCCATCATCAGGGGACTGTGTAATTCCCTGGTTCAGTTGCAGAGAGGGGTGCATTAGAGTCTATTGATCAGGATGAGATCATTCACGTGCAGTGCAGCACTTCACATCAGGCCAGTGACAGGCGACCTTGGTTACCCTGTGCCATGACTCCTCCCAGCAGTACATGAAAACATAAGGTCTTTAATTTTTTTGCTTTGTCCTTTACCCCCTTTTCCTAAAGTCTGTCCTCTAGGCTCACATTCCCTTTTCCTTCCGAGAGTGTTTACAGCAACTAATCACACACGAAACAGGAATTTAAAAACACTGGGTGCTGATGAAGGGTCTTTCTCTTAACTGACTTTCAAGACCTCTGTGCATAAACCTACCAAAGTAAGGGGCACTCCTTTATGCCCTCTGGCAGCTCTGGCCCCAATAATTCATTACCAAAAGCAGTATCCACATGCCTATTCCTTAGCTTGAGAAAACAAAGCAGAAAGCCAACACACACCATCGTCACTACCTTCAGCCAGTACACACTGTGAATGCACAAACTGGTGTCTGCAGAGAGTCTCTGACAGGTTTAGAAGAAAACAGCCTGATCCTTCCCATTGTCTGCCCCAGAGTCCCTCAAAGACTGAAAGACCCACATCAACACACTGCCCTGGCATGAGCTTCTTCAGCTGTGCAGCCAGCTGGAGGCTATACATTTTCCTAAGGCAAGCCTAATCTTACCTCCACTGTATAGAGTCATAGAGTGTATTGGGTTGGACCTCTAAAGACCAACCCCCCTACAACAAGCAGGGACATCTCTGACTAGAACAGACTGCTCAGACCCCCATCAAGCCTGACCTTAAATAGCTCCAGGGATGGGGCCTCCACCACCTCTCTAAGTGCCACACTAGGTAACCTGTTCCAGTGATCCACTACACTAAGATTAAAGAACTGTTTCCTAGCCTCCAGCCTAAATCATTTCCAACTTAAAATCATTCCCCCTCATTCTATCATCACATGCCCTTGTGAAGTTCCTTACCCAGCCTTCTTATAGGCCCCTTTCACTTATTGGAAGGTCACTGTAAGGTCCCCCCCAGAGTCACCTTCTCTTCAGGCTGATCCTGTATGTCACTACTCAATCAGCATGACATTACTGGGAATGCTTTGGATGAGACTTTTTTTAAAATTCTATTTGTTGCTGCACTTTTCAAATTCTACTTGTTGTTGCTGGAGTTTTTGGCAGAACTTTCAGTATTTCTTAACAGAAACTCAATCACTGTCTGGCTTTTCTTCATGTGACGTAGGCTTTTCCTAAAATGAAAATTCAGACACTAAGAGGGATGGACCACAGTCAAATCTCAGTACTGCATCACATACATACATTTGGAAGAACACAGATATATGTTTTGATATTTTTTAGAACAGACGACAGGAATAATCCATACCTAAGCATGCATGCTACCCTTTAGAGATACCCCTCACTTAGTCTAGTGAGTAGCCCCATGGGCAAGGTGGTTGGAAGTAGATGATGTCCCAGGTCCCTTCCAACTAAGCCATTCTATGGCACCATGTGTATTCATGCAGCTCTACAGAGAAACGTTCATTCTTCTTCCCAAGTTAACGTCGTGCCACAACAGTTCCATATATTCTGGCATCAGTGCTAGAATATTTACAACTCTGCAGCATTGAGATGCATTGTGATGTGGCACAGATTTATCCTTCGAGAACTGACTCTCCACTGATTGCCAAGGGAGGTACCAAGAAGCTATTCTCCTTGGAGGCCTCTGACCTTCCACCATCTTTGTACACTAACTACAAGCTGACCTTGCCCATAAGGTAAAGAAGAGGGTCTTCAAATCTCTGCTTACTGTCAGACTTCGCAGCAAGGCATCCAGTTATCACATGTTCAGTCTGCATTTCAGGCAGCATTCATTAAAAAATAGCGAATAACTACTAAATAAGCAAGTTATTTCCTTCAGTTAAGTTCTGCTTCAACTCTGCGATGTCTGCTATCACCCCAGTCAGCCATTCACTGCATCACAGCAGAAACAGTCACGCCTCCCACTGTTCAGTTTGAAATCTTGAAGTACAATGAAGCAGGAATTAATTTTGTTTTACAGAGATCCACACCACTGACAGTCACTAGTTTTGAGGTCATATATCTTCTTTCACTTGAATGAGAAAATTTAAGCTACTTTATTCCTCAGTTCTAGACCCAGCGTTACCCCTTAACAGCAGATTTCCTTCTGCTCAGCTTGAAAGGACAGTTTTAACTGATTAACTCAGGCATGCTCCAGAAAGACTTTCTTGTAATTTAATTTTTAAATGAAGAACATCATGTTCGCATTAGGAGCGCCAAGAAGAAGTAAAAAATGAAAAGAATAATTCTCAGTAATTATAAAAAAAGACCAGAATTTCAATTATGTTCATGGCCAGTAACAGGAAGGATAAGACAATCTAATTACAGGAATTCTTACTTGCATCAGATGCTCTATGGGAATAAAGACGGTCACACAGGTGAGTAAAAACTGCAGTATGAGGTCCCACAGTAAGATGTTGGCTCTGACCTGCAGCAAGCAGCTTTTTCACTGACACGCGATGTGCTCCTCTAACGTACCAAAGATCAGCATTTATGAACACGGTTCCGTTGGGGTTAGTACGTGTAAAGTACCTTGTTCTGTATCTTCCCAGTGCGCATTAAAGACTTGTGAATTTGCTGTCAGCTCAGCTAGGCAAGGACAAGTGGAAGCAGAATTGCTCCAGCCGTTCAACAAGAGGCGTTTTCAAGAGAGCAAAGGGGAAAAAAAAAAGTCTGGTGTTCAGTAGGCAGAGAGATGGAGAAAACCCTTGACTGGCAGAACAGCTGCTGCTGTGAGAAGAAGGATGTGTGTGTCCAGCGTCCCTTGCCTCCAAAAAAGAACAAAACAGATTCTTCCCTTTCATATTTGTCTCGTAGCAGGGCTATCATCTCACTGCCACAGTTTGTGAGCGACACCTGAATCAAAAGCCGCTGCCCACTGCGAAAGGGGAATGAAGGCAGCACCACCTAATCACAGCTGTGCAGTGATATTTACTTCAATACACTACCCAGACAAGTGGAATAGGCCAAACAGAAGGGCTCCTACAAAATGAAAGGAGTGAAGTTGAAGAGGCTACAGCTGAAGAACAAATGCAGTATAAACTCGTAAGGCCAGTTCTCATATTGCCACATGTGCTCTCATGAGCTGGTAAAGGTATTTTCCACTCTTATCAGTAAGCACATCCTTTGGAGAACACTGAAAAAAACTCTTTCTAGGCTTCAAATACACTGCTCCAAGAAATGAGAAAACAGAAGGCTTTAAGCTACCTTTGCAAAGGCTCACCATTGCACTGCTAGGCAGCTCAGCATATACTCCAGTGTACCCAGCTTAGCTCATGTATGAGCTAAGAAATAGCTTATAAGACTATGTGATTGACCTCCAAATCTGTTTTCTTCCTATTTAACTTACTTCATCTGCATGTACCACATTTCTAGTGAAAACACTGGATCCACAGAAAGAGTCAGACTTAACTGTAAAGATGACACCTGGGTAACATAAGCCCAGTTTTGGAATCTGTGCCCTACCTGGGAACAAGTTAGAACTACGTTATCAGCCAGCTGGTCTGCTTGCTTTGTTGGTGTTTCCTCACCACCACAACCAAAGAGATCCTGCTAGAGAAGGGCAGGCTGACCCAAGAGCACGGTCACAAGTGTGTCTGAGAGCACCGCTTGCAGCGGCGGCTCAGAGCACTCCTGCGCAGACTGACTGTCTGTTCATAGTGCTTAATTGATAAGCAAATGTCAGGTTTGTTTGGTTTTTAATTATTTCCTTGTTCAAGACATCAGAAAGTTCTGGAACAGAGCAGACAGCAGCTTCATATCTGTGTGATAAATTCACCGCAAATAGCGCATGTGTTTGAAATAAGGGATCTCTCTAAAGCATCTGAGAGTCTTTCCTGTAAATGAGTAGGAAAACACATTTGATGAGTTAAGTTCCTTTCATTTCAGAGTGATGGAAGAGTTAAGGAAATCAGCACAAGTGTTTTATGCCCATGTCTAAATCCAAACACACTTTGAGTGATGAATTGGTTCAGCCATGAGGAAAGACGGTAACACTCTTCAAACCTTAAAGAATTAAAAGCTTCTAAATCCACGCTGGGTGGGGAAAGAAGCAGACAGAGTTTTCTGGAAGTACAGTAAAGAGCTAGGAGATGGATGGCTCCATCGCCACTATTTTCTCCTGTGATTACAGAATCCCAGAACACTGGGCATTGGAGGAGACCTCAAAAGATCATCTAGTCCAATCCCCCTGCCACAGCAGGATCACCTAGATCCAGTCTCACAGGAACATGTCCAGGTGGGTTTTAAACGTCTCCAGACAAGGAGACTCCACAACCTTCCTGGGCAGCCCCTTCCAGTGCTCTGTCACCCTCACTGTGAAGAAGCTCTTTCTCACATTTATGTGGAACCTCCTGTGTTCCAGCTTGCACCAATTGCCTTTTGTCCTATCATTAGATGACTAATCTCAAGATCCATAGTGGCACTTTTTTGCATGAAATGCAGAAGATCTCAAAATATCTAGGAAATTTAATCGAGATACTGTGAGTGTATCTACAGCTCGTGGGTCACTACTGCTGACCAACGCTGTTCCCTGTTCATAGGTGCTAGATCTTTGTCTCATATATAACACACATTAAAAACAGGAGGAAACTCCATTGATACCTCATGGTTCCAGAAAACGTCGCTTTCTGTTACAGACTCACCAACACTGGCAGGTGTAAATACTCATTGTCCTGAGTAGAAGAGAGCTATAAAGAGACCCTCACACCCCTGGCAGAGATAAGGTTTGCCTGAGGTTCAAACGATCTGTGTGTGGGAGCCTGATGGGACATCGTGCCGGGACGTGCAGACAAATGCAAGACAGCCCAGGGAAATTCACAGGAAGAGAATAAATCTGCAGGGCTGCCTGGGTAGAATTATCACAGAACATTAGGGATTGGAAGGGACCTCAAAAGATCATCTAGTCCAATCCCCCTGCCACAGCAGGACAACGTGACACAATTGGAGCCTTAGACTGCAGGGAAACCAGACAAAGGTCAGATACTGTCTATTTCCATCCACATTTTCTTTAATTTCTGGCAGAAAATAAATTTCTTCATGGGGATAAACCAGAAAAAGTCACTAGTACAAAATTGGGAGTCTAAATCTCTTCTTTCAGTTATCTAGTCCTGCCCCAAAAGTCAACACCTTTAGCAAAGGGAACTTCTGTGAACACGGTTGCTGGCTTGTGCCACTGCTCTGCTGGATCTGGGAGTTTCTACACAAGAAGACAAGCCCGCCTGATATAATTTCCTGACGTATTTAAAGGAGCACTGTTCACGTCCCAGGTGCTAAAATAGCATCACTATTAAAACCTGAACGGTAGAACACCAAGAATAACCTTTTTCTGCGAGAAAACATAGGAGAACATTAACTAGACAGAATTGGTTCACGCTGGAATTTTACCACATTGGGACTGATGTGCTGTGCAAAAGCAGCCAGCCATCCCCACAGAGATATTTCATTTGCAGGGTCCACTCTGGATTCTCCACACAGATGCAATGGCCGTTCGCATTTTTGCAGTGGTACATTTTGAACGGTACATTCCTGACATGATGGAGACTTTAATTCAACCTTTATTCAGAAACAGATGAGAATCTGGCTACGCTGAAAATCATGGGCAATCACATGAATATTTAATCTATGATTATAACAAGAAAACTTCCACTTTTGCTCCCTGAATTTCTAGTTCTTTTGTTACTTGCTGTGAGTCCACGGAGTGACAGGGCTTATTTTATCTCTGTTAGCTTTCAGAAAGCACCAACACCAGCAAACTAAACTCTGGCATTAAATCTCATCCAGTCTGTGACAGCAGTGACACATCAGCCCTTGCTGAAAGAGAAAACTCACCGACCACAAAAATCAAAGGCCATTTCTTTTCCAAAGGGAAACAGTTTTCCTTCAAAAGACAAAGTTGCTTATATAAAAAAAAAAACCAGCAGAACATTATTTATCTATTGTGGCTCAAAATGAACATGTGCGGCTGCAACAAGACTTCAGTGAAGTCAGAGCATCAGTCAAGAGCCTCCAACCTGCTGAAGCTGAGCACTAGCAACAGGGATAAAAAAGGTGCTCAGCAGTGTTCCTGTTCTCACTTGTAACTCGGACATGGACTAGTAGAGGTACAGATGCCCCCAGAATTGTTTATTCTCGATGTACAAACACACTTCACAGTAAAACATCTAGCTTTGTCTGTTTAATGCTTTAAAATAGATTTTAGACAACCACGGGTAACGCACAATTGTCGCCGTTATTTTCTCCTAGAGGGTTCTCCAGGACTCAGAAAATAGTTGAATAAATGAGAGTCAGAAATCAACAGTGGAGAGAAAGGCAGATAGCAAAACCCATTACCTGACAGAAGATAGCTAGAGAGCTCAGCATTTTTATCAGTGTTTAAGTAATGGAACTTCAAAATTGGGCAAAGTAGGAAGGGCAAAAGGTTAAAGCCAAACACCAACAACTGAAACCGATGCTTGGGAAAAGCACTGAACTGCCAGACAGCACTTGTGTCATCCAGCCGCAGAGAAACGGCCGGACTGGTGCACAGTTTGCTGCTCTGAGACTCAGCGCTTCTCACCCAGCGCTCTGTAACTAAGATAAACCCTTGTGTTGTGCCTTGGTATACAAAGTGCACGTCCAGATTTTAGTCTGACGTCCAAGAACAGACAACATTCTTAACGTAGCGTAGCAGCACCGACAGCCAGGCAGAGCAATAGCATGGGATAGCACTGATGAAGCAACCTCCTGGGGGCCTGGGCATCCCTGGCAGCCAGAGCAAGGCAGCACAAAGGGTAAGTTTTATAAGTGAGAGACAAGAATGATGTTCTTAAAGTCAGTCATTTAGAATTGCCAATTAAGAAACACCTTTAATATTTCATACTTCTATGGAACCAACTTGGCTGGACCCACACTATTTCTCTTCTCATAGAATCACAGAATCATTAGGGATCGGAAGGGACCTTGAAAGATCATCTAGTCCAATCCCCCTGCCACAGCGGGATCACCTAGACCAAGTCACACAGGAACA
>JAOXOE010065657.1:0-30799 GCA_028565055.1 Phoeniculus purpureus
AGGGCAACGCCTCCTCCTCTCCTTCCCTGCCTGTCCTTCCTAAAGAGCTTGTACCCATCTATCCCTACATTCCAGTCGTGGGAATCATCCCACCAGGTTTCAGTAATAGCCACTATGTGCTGCTGGAATGCCATGACAGTGGCCCTTAATGCATCCTGTTTGTAGCCCAAGCTCTGTGCATTTGCATAGAGACACTTCCTGAGGGAGTGTTTGGGCTAGCTCTTGAAAAGACCCAGTATCTGTGGAAAATCTGAAACTTGAACTTAACTAACTCCAGCAGTAAGAAATAGCTGTCCTTGTAAGCTAACCATAGTTTTACACTTTTACATCTCCCAGCCATTAAGCATTGTCAGTGACTTACTCTTCAAATAATACTGCAGGCTTGTACGTGGCTAAATAAAAGTCCACTTCCTCTGAGACAAAAACAGGCCAAACGCTGTCTTGTCAGTGCAGCAAGCAGCAGGGTTTGTATTCTGTTTTCCATCCCCCCAGGTTCAACGCTTTCCATCCAGACACCAGGAAGCCCATGCACCGAGAATGTGGATTCATCCGCCTCAAACCCGACACTAATAAGGTGGCCTTCATCAGTGCCCAGAACACAGGTACATATCTGATAGCCACACTGGGTAAAAGAAGTCCTTACTCTGCTGCGTCATTTTATCCATTTTATATGGCTATGTGGGGGACTGGTTACATGGCTTTTTAGCTTTCTGTGGTAGGAGAGGACTGCATGTCAAAATACCACTTATGCAGGAGACTGAAAGGGTATCCTTTCCTCAAACAGTATGTTGGTATTTCCAGTTGTAATTTTGTGAACCCATAAAACCCCTGCCTCTGTAACAAAAATTGTTGTCTGAGCCTTAGTGATGGCAGATGGCAAATGGCCAGTGACATTCTTGATGTCCTTATAGCATCCTACTATTTTTTTTGTGGCAAGGCAGGGTGAACATGTGCAGATGAAATGCTTTGTTCCCACTGTTTTTCTGAGTTGGCCACAGTAGACCTTGTAGAAATAGAGGTGCATGCCTTGGTTCTTGAGCTTCTTGGTCTAGAGTTCTCCTGTTGCTAGTGCAATATTAGGCCAGCTGCTCCTTCTAATTAGGGTCATATTTAACCTACCACTTGCAGTTGTCAACACATGCTGGGCTTTTCAGAGGCAGTGGTGGTCTATTGTGTAGGCTAATAATTGCTACATCATTAAGTAACATATGTAGCCCAATAATGTATGTGACATTGTTTCTTGTTAGGTCTGGTGGAGGTGGAGGAAGGAGAGGTGAATGGACAGGAGCTCTCTATAGCTTCTCACTCCATAGCCAGGATCTCCTTTGCCAAGAAGCCTCACGTAGAGCAGGTGAGTGCACACATAGCAAGCAATTCACATAGTATTGCTGGCTCCAGAAGGTGTTTAGTTGAGAGAGTAGGCTGGTTAGCATGTTTCATTACAGATTGCCATCAGGAGTTCTTGAAAATATTGCATGGCATCCTGACCTTATTCTTTCTGTAAGAGGATACAAGACTCAGACATCTTCCTTAAGGTATGAATTGATGTTCTGAATAGACCAGCCAACCCAGCAGTGGCCTCTTGTATCAGGGAAGAGACCACAAATGTCTTCTCTAAATAGTCTTGTATCACAGCAATGTTACTTATTGCTGGTTTTCTGGGTTAATTACAGTATGAGGGTGCTTGTGTAGGGTATGTGTAGTATTGGGCCTCATGAGTTGCTATGAGCTGTTACCTTCTGTGGCTGTTTGGCAGGGCAGGCACTTGCTGTCAGCTCTAGTCTTAGTTGACTGGTTCTTGGGTTTTGACTGACTCTGGTTTTCTGTTTATCCAGTTTGTTGACACAGCTGGATGGGGTGCAGCCAGCTGCAAAGTAAGATGGCACTGTTGGAATTATTGTGGCACACTGAGGTCACCACTGGAATCCTAGCTATCACATATGATGATGTCTTGGCTGACTGGCATCTGAGAAGGCCAGCAAGGTTGAAGAAGCTCTTACAAGGAATATGTGCTGCTGTGTTCTTGCATCTGTGTTGTTTTATCTGCTAACATGTGAACCAAGTAACTGCAATTTTTGAAGACTGAGAAGTTAGTTGTGACTTTCAGGAGAAACTAAACTATTGTTTGCAGCTGTCTTGTATCAGAAGTCATCTAATGAGTAGGGAAGTGATTGTCCCACTGTAGTCAGCACTGGTGAGGCCACACCTTGAATACTGGGTTTGGTTTTGGGCACCTCAATACAAGACAGGCACTAGGTGCTGGAGTTCATTCAGAAAAGGGCAACAAAGCTGGTGAAAGGTCTGCAGGACAAACCTTGTGAGGAGTGTCTGAGGGAGCTGGGGCTGATTAGTCTGAAGACAAGGAAAGTCAAGGGAGATTTTATCACTATCTAGAACTGCCTGAAGTGAGGTTGTAGAAAAGTGGGTGTTGGTGTCTTCACACAAGTAATGAGTGATAGGACAAGAGGAAAAAGCCTCAAGTTGCACTCGGGGAGATTTATGTTTTTCCTAGTGTCCAGCCATAGGAAAGGGTCGTTAAGCATTTAATAGATTGCCAGAGCAGTTGATAAATGTTATTTATCATATCAACATTCCTCTAGTTCCTGCCACAAACACAGCACCATGAGACATGTCATGAGGAGGATCGACACTGTCCCAGCTAAACCAAATACATTCATGTTTCCTCTCCTCTGTGGGAGGCAATGGTCTCCCCATGCATCTTGGATGTACTCAAACCTTGCCCTCCCACAGTGCCATCAGCCAACCTTTGATCAAAACTTGCTTTGGAGAGAAAGTACCCCTTTCTTTTTTGCACAGTTGATTTCATTTTCTCCTTTTGGCATTTTGACTCTGTCAGACCTGCTGTGGCCCGTTTGGGAAATAATGCACTGTTTAGGAATCCTGAGCTAAGGTCATATGTTGCAAGATAATTTCTTATTAAAGACAAGTGTTGTTTTTTTAATTTCCTTTTCCTATTTGAGGAACGCTGTTGTGCATTACAAAGAAAGCCCCATGTCATCAGAGACTACTAATCAAAAGATCATTTGCATATGACCCCATTTTTCTGTTCCCATGAATGTCAGAAATGCAGCATGTCTTCTGCAGCCCTGTGTAGCTTCATTCTCAGCTGGAAATAACCTCCTGTAAAGAGGATACAGTAGATGTTGGCATTAAGGGGCATGCTGTGGGAGTAGGAACAGATGTATTAATGGAGAAGACAACATCTTGGAGCATGCAGACTGGTGATAGCTCATGGACATGTCCTTAAGTGATTTCCACTGGCTTTTTTAGGGATTTCTAAATGCAGCTGGTTTAAAGGACTGCAAACTAACCCTAACCATGCTTGCAGGTTTTTTTGCTGTCCCTAGTACTTTTTCTGTTTCCCTCTGGGATTCTGTTTGGTGTGAGAAGCAGCAAGTGGCCACCAGGCAGTATAAGCAGTTCTTCTGAATGATTTGCACCAGGGGCTGAAGTTTTGGGTTTGTGAGGCCTGTGCTAAGTTGCATCCTTACTGTAGTAGTGCTCACTGAGGGAGCTTTTGTGTCCTAGAGTCATCTCCATGGTTATGTGGCTTTTTTCCTGTTTGGCTGGGCAGCTGGAGTGATGCCTTGTAGAGCATAATTCTGGGACAGGTGCTCAGGTTCAAAAAGGGTGATGTCATCTCTTTGTTTTTTTGGAGCTGAACACTGATGATTGGCTGCTCCCTCCACCATTTTGGAAGCTGTTGAAGCTGGGTTCAGGTGTCTTCTTGCACAGGTCCTTGCACAGAGCAGCCCCAGATCACCTCTCGGGAGGCAACACAGACTGATCTGCAGCCTGCCCAAGTTAAAGAATGGGGATGATGCCTTTTGAGTCCTCTTGAGGGGTGGCAGTGCTCTTACCTTCTGCCCCAGGGCTGAACCCCCACCAAGCTGCAGGTGCAAGCTGAGGCGTAGGAGGCTTTGATCTCCTAATGCAGCACAAGCACTGAGAGAGCCCCAGTGATTTTGAAGGCTGTCTTTGAAACATCATCCAGCATAGAGCATCTCCCTGAGCCATCAGCTGTCAGCCATTCTTTTAGTGGAAGGATGTTTGCCTGTCTGTGCTGAGCTAATGTCACTGATTGTGCAAGGACACTGCATTGCTCCATGGACAATGATCCTGGAGCTCATATTTTGGAGCAGGCTACCTTTAGGAATGAAAACTTCTCCCCATTTACTCACACAGGTGCATGTTCTTCCATTTGTGGTACACTGACAGCAAACACAAAGATGGTAAAGAGAAGGTAGAAGGTACAGGTACAAAATTCAGCTTGTGGATGCTGTTTGATTGATTTCATTATTTCTTAACCTTTTTTCAGATTACCAGAAAATTCAGGCTCAATTCTGATGGGAAACTTGAACAAACTGTCTCTATGGCAACCACTACACAGCCCATGACTCAACACCTCCACATTACCTACAAAAAGGTGACACCTTGATGCTGAGAGGGCTGGACTTCCCTGTTGACGGTGAGGAGTGGATTATCATGCACCAAGAGCAATGGCAGGTTGGCAGCTTGGGAGCATGGCATGGCAGACTCCAGAGTTTGGCTGTCCACGCTCACCCCCAGGACTGCAGAGCTGCCTGTCCTGTTGAGAATGTTACTCAGATGTTTCTGTAATGGTATATTAAAAAAAATAATAAAAAGCTTTTATTTTTATGGCTGTGTCTTTAAGCATAATTGCAGAGTGGTCTGCACATCCCTCAGCTGTCGGCCCTTACACGGGGGCTTTTTGATGCCTCTGCATTAGTGAGCATTGGATTGCACCTCCTGGACTCGTCTCTGCAACCTGAATAACATTTTGGAAGCATCAGGATCAGAAATGGGTTTGTGCTGCAGGGACAGACCCTGAGAACTCCAGCTTCTGCATAATGAAACTTAGGAGGGATGGAAAGAACTGTTGGAGGACCCAATCCTGGTGGTGCCATCCAGGTGACCTGAAAGGACTTGGGGAAGTTCCTGGAAGTCAGGACCAAACTTTACCTTGCTTCAGTGCAGAATATTGCAAGAGGTTGGGTGGTAACTTTGAGTCACTGAGAACAGTGGAGATTTGCCTTAGCAGTTCTAATTTTCTAATGCAGGAGTCATGATGCAGCATCTTTGTGAAATCTGTAATCCAGTCCCCAGGTCTAGCACTGCAGATCATCAGCAGAGGTAGAAGAGACTGTTCTGTCTGTGTTTGTCAATCATTTGTGTCTAAAGGCTTTCTGTGGTAGATGTGTGGCTCAAGGAAGTACCTTGGTAGTGACATTTCTTTCTCAGAAGCTTTCTGATGCTGACCATCGTGCAGAAAATCTGTGTGAGGGCATGGTGGTTCTGGTGCGCACCTGTAGCTTCCTTTGGGACCCAAACGCACCTTAGCCAGAGCGATTTTAAATCTTTGTGGTTTTGGAAATTTTCGTGCTGGTGGGCTCCTTCTCTGAACTTCGTGGCGGTGTCATCACTTTATTTGCAGGGAACACAAAATGATCCAGAGAGCTGGTTTCAGCATGTGCTGTTTTCAGGAGAAGTGAAGGAAGAAACAAACAACAGATCATGTTATATTTCCAAACTCTTGTATTGGAAGATGAAAATGCTAGCAGGCAAGTAAATGACTGCACAGAAACTTCTCATGAGAGAAGTGGTGAGCTGCCAGCACCCAAGGAGCCAGCAAGTCCCACTAGCAGAACCTGAGCCTTTGAGTCTCAGCCAGCTGCACCCATCAAGTCACCAAATCCCTGCAGCAGCCTGGAGGTGTGCCTGAAGCTTTTCCAAGGGTTAAAACACTGAGACAAAACAAGCCAATTAATTTAGTTAAATGTGCTAATGCGCCAAAAAACAAAAGCAAAACGAGGGTTTGGAAATCACTTAAAAATTGCAGGCAAGACCCCAGAAGAACTTGATTTGGGGAAAAAACAAGACACACTTAATTCACCCCATGTAAAAACCCTGCATGAAGACATGTGGAGATAAATAATTTTCTCACATAACTGAGCCAAATTACCATGTCCAACCCCTCAAAGGGAAGAAACTTCCAGCAATTTCTGTTCTTTGTGGAAACGTGTCCAGGTTCATGAACAACTCCCTCAGTATCAGTCCAGTTCTTCACTGCATGTGCTTCTGTGACAGTCCTGTTTCCTGTGGCCACAAATGGGGAGAACTCTCTCCAGCAAACCACAGTATTCAGACTAGACTTCTTTGAGTCCTTGAGGCACCACTCTCTGTTCACTACTCAGGGCAAGATGGCCACCATGTCTAGCTCAGCATCATGTGTCCTCTCAAAAAACACAGACAAGAGAAGACAAGAAGAAGGAGGAGGAGCTGTAAACCCAAGAACTCCAAACCCCTTCAGTTTGTCCATAAAGCAACCAAACTCAGCGTGGACTCAAACATTGTGTTTTTCCATGGCAACTTCCCAATGCCTTGGGCCAAGAAACCTACTCAAATTTCAAATTACAGCAAGCTCCCAACAGGAGACACCTGTCCCATAGCTTGGGTCCCCTGGAAGACCCTGTTGGCCTGAACCAGGTGAATTTATGCTTTCAGCAGGATACCCCTGAGCTCACAGCTTTGCACAAACCTGTAATACAGCAATACCACAACCTGCATGTGTGTTGGCTTGCATGTTGCATCAAGAATCCACGTCCTGGATAAGACAGTGAGGAACAGGATATCCTCCAGCATCTGTGGCAGCAGAGGCCACACCAAGGCAGCAACATGATGGCTTCTGAAATGAGTGAGCTCTGACAGGAGAAGGGGCTCCCCGGACCCAGAGGATTTTGCTGTTGGGAGAGGCCTAGAGCAAGGAGCTGATCCTCATGGATGCTCTGAAGTGCTGTCAGGTTTTATCCTTGCTAGCAGCAAAAAGCATTCTGGTTCATGAACATCAACCTGGTTGGATGTGACCTGGGTTGTGGGGTGCATATGTGAGCCCAGCACCTGGATAGCAGCCAGAGTCATTCTCTGCTCTTCTCTCATTTAACTAACATACATTAGCGACTATGGGACAACTTTCCAGAATCTGCTTTCAGCCTTGCTGGGTTTTAGCTGAGCTTCCAGGAAGAGCAGTGGGAACTGCCCCAGTGTGCTGGCGCCATGTGGGTCCCACTGGGCCATGGTGGTTTTGACATATGCAAAAACAAAATAAAAGCCGTAGTCTCCAGAGAGCTGGCCAGCTGAGAGCAGATGAACGTTCACATTAGTGAGTAATTAATGTTCAGCTCTGCGTTCAGTTCTTTTGTCAGTGCAGAGTTAATTACAACTGAGCAGTAAGACACTGCACATGGATTTTATTTACTGCCTTGTTAGTGGTATCTGTTCTCCCTGCAGAATGTCTCAGCTGTTTGCTTTTGTTCAAGGAAGACAGAAGAACTTGCTGTGTGGATGACCAATGCTAACCTATGTGCTTTGGCTGGAAAGTGAGTTAAAGGAGGTGACTGCATCACGGCAGTTTCCTCCGGACCCTGTGTGTATGTTTGATGTGTACCCCCAGCACCTGAGCCCATCACAACTGAAAGGGGGGCACAGGGTTTCAGCCCCAGCCCTGAAGCACATGCCTGTGTTTGAGAATCAATGTCTCTCTTTTCTAGCTGTCTCTAGGGGCTGCCCCATGATGTTTTACATTGTTCTCCAGCAAGAGCCATTTGGGATGACCAAGGCTGGGTGCTGCAAGAGTGCTCTGCTTGCTTCAGGTCAGTTGCCTAGACTGCCTGGTATACCTGCCGCTGGACCACAGGTGGCCACATCACTCACTGCTGCAGCATCTACTGCCTTGGCTGCCTTCCTGGCCTGGCTTTGCTGCTTAGCTCATTTCCTGAGGAAAATGAATGATGGGTTTGTTAATGTGCATTTACCACAGAAATTCACTTAAGTGAAGAAGCTGGTTCATTTAGAGCACAGAGCACAACATGAGAGCATCTGAAACAGGAAGGTAGGAAGCATCAGCTGAAAGCTGCCTGTGGTGTGACAGTAAGGTACTTCTCCCCCAAAGCTTGTGTTAGAAAGTTTGCACCTGGCCCATGCTGATTGAGATGAGAGGTTGAGATGCAAATTGTGGAATTAAAAGGGTAAATATTTGTGTGCACAGAGTCCTGGCCAAACTGGTGACCTGAATGTTGTTTTGCACAGGGTTCTTACATCCTTCAGTTGATCAGATACAGCACAATCAGACTAATCACAGTGGAACCTTGCAAAGTAACTTTATATTTTGCAGCATACTTGCTGCTCATGTATTGATCCAAGTGTCCTTGGAGTCAGTGATCTGAGACACCAGATGATGCTGATGTCAAAGCCATGCCAGAGGATATGGCATCCTTCGCGCACTCCTCTAAGCATCCCAGAAGCAAGGTCCTTTCTTTGGCTCAGCTCTCCTTTAGTTTGTTTTACTTCAGCGTGAACAACAGCAAGTTCTCCAGTAAAATTCCACTACCTGACCTTGAATGCCTCATGAGATGGAGCTTCTACCTCTCTGGGTAACCTGTTCCAGTGATCTACCACCCTCATTGTAAAGAACTTTTTTCCAAACTTCTAATCTGAATCTGCTCTGCTCTAGTTTAAAACAATGATGCCTCATCCTGTCACTGTAAACCGTTGTGAGCAGTCCCTCTCCAGCTTTCCTGTAGCACCTTCAGGTACCAGAAGGCTGCTAGAAGGTCTCCCTGGAGCCTTCTCTTCTGGCTGAACAGCCCCAACTCTTTCAGCCTGTCCTCGTAGAAGTGCTCCAACCCTCTGAGCACTTTTGTGGAGCCACGCCAACAAGCCCACGTCCTTCTGATGTTGGGGGCTCCACAGCTGGACACAACTCCAGGTGAGGTCTCACTAGAGCAGAGCGGAGGGGCACAATCATCTCTCCATCAGAGCCACCGGGGCTGCTGCTCCTTTCCGGTAGGATCCGTGCGCGGGGCGGGGGGCGCTGTGCTGGAGGGCTGCGGGCAGAGTGACTCAGGCGGGGCCGCTCGGGCACTGCGGCTCCCGCAGCCCCGTTGCTGGGAGGCTGCCAGCGGCCCCGCCGCCTCCTCCTCCCGCAGCGCTGCCCTGCGCTCCGCTCGGCTCCGCTCGCCACCTGTCTCGGCCGTCAGGATGCCCCGCCAGAGGCAGAGGAACACGGCCCGGGCCCGGTAACGGAGCAGCCGGTGATACGGCGGGAGGATGCTGCGGGGAAGGTACAGGAGGCCTCTGCCGGGGGTAGGGGGGCATGTCACGGTTCGTAGTAGGCGGCGGTCGGGTCTTGACACCCTGTCCCGATGGCTGCTCTGAGCAGCCTTTGCAGCCCTAAGGTGACCAGAAGGACAACGGTGAGGAGCCCTGCAGTGGGGGAAGGCAGGAGCTGACAGCCCCTCGGGGTGCAGCCCCCTTGCCGCGGTGTCTGCCAAGCCCTAGAGTGGGGGGACACAGCCGTGTGTGCTGCGGACAGGTCCTGGAGGTGTCCTATCAGCAGCTGGTGCCCACAGAGGACAATATCCTTCCTGCAAGGGCTTCTGAGCTGCCCCTGGCACCTCCCAGCCTGCCGGCACTCACAGGGGCTGGGCACAAAAATTCACAAATCATGGTATCATAGAATTATAGAATCATAGACTCTCTTGAACTGGAAGAGACCTTTAAAGGTCACCTGCTTGCCCTTGTTTGCACAGCTCTTTCTCAAGCAATTAGATCTGCCGTGGGTTGCACTGCTGTGGAAGAAGGGTCAGCCAGCATGGGCTCCTAGGGTCTGTAGGGCGTTCTGCTCTAGTGGAGGAGATCATCTAGTTGGACCAGATGATCTTTAAGAGGTCAGCTCTGACTCCCACTAGTGTGGGGTTCTGGGATGGAGGGGAGGCTGGTGGAAAGGCTGTTCCTTGCTGCTCTTTGCCTGCGGCAGGGCTGAGCCTGGGAGAAGGACACATGAAGGAAATACAGCAGTAGCCGTGATTTTGCTTGTCTCCGCTAAGGGCTCTCCACCCATGGATGTGGTGCAGAGTTTGGTCTGCAGAAAGGCAGCCCAAGTCCTCCTTAAACACAGGCCTGCTGACCCCCACAGCTTCCCCTTACCTGAGTGCTGTGCTTCTTCCATTAGCTAATTATGACTCCTCTGAGAGGACTGAAGGAGCCTGGGCTGTTTAGCCCCAGAAAGAGGAGGCTGAGGGGAGACACTATCACACTCCACAACTACCCGAGGGGAGATGGTAGAGAGTCAGGTACTGGTAATTAGTGACAGAACAAGAGAGAACGGCCTCAAGCTGCACCAGGAGAGATTCAGGCTGGACATCAGGAAAAAAATTTTCACTGTAAGAGTGGTCAGAGATGGGAAGAGGCTGCCCAGGGAGGGGATTGAGTCTACCATCCCTGGGCATGTTTAAAGGTCATTTAGATGTGGTGCTCAGCAATATGGTTCAGTGGTGAACTTGGCAGAGTAGGGTTAATAGTTGATGATCTCAATGGTCTTTTCCAACCTGAATGATTCTATGATACCATTTCCTTTGGGCTTCAGAGACACCCATCAGCTTTTCTATCAACAAGTTCAGGAGTCAATGGGGGAACCTGAGAAATCACGAGCACCTAGTTTTGCAGCTCCCAATTTTGCCTGTCTGTGTGCACCTCATCTTTAGCTCTGGGTTCTCAGAGGAACTTTTCAGAAGGCATGAAACTGTGGAGGAGTGCCCTGTCTCTGCAGCTAGAGTGTTGGTACAGGTTGGCCATGCAGGGCCATGCTTGGGCTGCTCATGCAAGAGATCTGATTTCTGCTCTCCTTGCTGCCAGAAATATCCTATCTACATGCAGTGGAGAGGAACTGGGGAGGGCTGTGGGTTGGTGGTCAGCCAGGCAGTGGAGGAGGCAGGCCAGCAGCTGTACTGGTGGGCAGCAGGCAGTGTGAACAGGTTGCCTGGACCAGCAGGTTGCTGACTCATGTGGCCCGTGTGCCAGGACCTTGGTGAGGGCCAGTGGACACTCAAAGAGTGATGGACAGGATGCCTTAGTGCTTTGATTTCATGGGTATCCTCCTTCTTTCAGGATGGATATGTTCAAGACCTCCCAGCCTAAGAACAGGAGAGAGGTGGCCAAGCAGGGCAAGACACAGCAGACATGGTCATGCGTGGCCGACAAACCAAAGTGCTCCCCTCTGAACTGAATGAGGTATGCCCTGAGAGAGCAAACAAGCCCACCACGCATCCCAGAACGATGAGTGAATTCGAGGTGGTCCCCAACTTGCAGCAGAGCAGTAGCAGTATCTCGAAGAGCAGGCGGAAAGCACATTTTCCCACTGGCAGCAACGAAAAGGCAAGTTCAGGAGGTGTTGGGAGAGGGGGTGGTTTGCTACACGCAACACAGTAGCATTAATGAGTTATCCGGTGAGTCATTAATGGCAGCATTAATAACAGATCACTTTAGGTTTAGAGACAGACAAACCAGAGCCGTGTGAGATATGCATTCAGCATTATCTCCTCCTTAGAGGAAACCTGGCTTTGTCCTTGTACAGAGTGATGGAGCTCTGTTCCTTCATACCAAAAGAAGCACCAGATATGCTCCAAACACCAGTATGTCTGGCCCTTCTTCCCCTCTGCAGAAACTTCTGCCGCTTTGCAGAAACCCTGACCCCTTCCTGCTTTTCCTGCTTCCTCAGGAAAATCTAATCTCGTGGATTCCTGAAAACATCCGGAAGAAAGAGTGCGCCTACTTTGTTGAAAGCTCCCAGACGTCAGACTCTGGGTAAGTCAGACAGTCCCTCATTCCTCTCCCCGGACAGGAAAGCAGAAGGGGTGTTTGGTGACAAAAGTACAGCACTGGAAAAATCCCACCTTTCTGTCAAGAAGATTCACAGATTCCTTTTTGAGTGGTTCTTCACCACTTGGTTGAAATCCTGTGTCACCTTGGTGATGCTTTCCCAGGCAGCCATTTCCCTGTTATTTCTGACATAAACGTCTGGTACCATTTTTTGCTAAATTTCCTCGCAAGCAATGTCTTTGCTTCTGAACACATGAGAACACCAACACCTCCAGCCTGGGCTGAGGCAGGTGAGCCAGCTGGGCTTTGCCTTTTGGGTTCACACTGGGTTTGGCCAAGCTGGTGGTGTGTGTTTCAGGAGGATCGTGTGCAAGTGTGGCTATCTCAGAGAACAGCACCTGGAAGATGCTGCCAAACCTCCAGTCTTCCTGGGGAAGGAATGGGACCCCAGCAGGCACATCCAGGAAATGCCAACAGATGCCTTTGGTGATATCAACTTCACAGGCCTGGGACAAAAGATGGGGAAGGTGACCTTGTTTTCCCGTCTTCGGTGCATGAGGAGCTGGTGTTTGGGCCTTGTACGGCAAATACAATGCAAGTATTTCCCTCCTGAAAGAGAGGTTAGGAAACCGTGGAAATCCCCCAAAGTCAACATTGACACACGCAGAGGAATGGGGTTGGGACAGGATCCCTCCTCTCTCCCAGCCCTATACCTAGTCCCTTTCTGAAAACATGACTGATCTTCATGCTGTAAAGGTGCGGCTGTTTCTTGACCCTGTTTGGGTTTGTCTTGGGAATGTTCCCAGGGAAGCAAACGGGAACAAGGTTGTGGGCAAAGGCCTGGGGCAGCAGCAACAGGACTCTACTTGGAAATGACTCATGAAACCCATGGCTCTTTGCTGGGACAGGAGAAGTTGTGATGGATGGTCTCTGTTCCCCTGATCCTGTTGTTTTTACCCAAAATGTATGTATGCTCCCATTCTTGCAGTATGTCCGTGTCTCCTCGGATACCCCTCCACGAGTCATCTACCACCTCATGACACAGCACTGGGGCCTTGATGCACCCAACCTGCTCATCTCAGTCACCGGGGGTGCAAAAAACTTCATTATGAAGCCAAGGTTGAAGAACATCTTCCGGCAAGGACTAGTCAAAGTGGCCCAGACCACTGGTAAGCGATGCAGATGTTCTCCCTGTGATTGTAGTGGGAGAGGAACATATCATCTAGTCATACCAGCTGCAGTGAGTTGGGCTGCTGTGGAGATGCTGAGCTGGCCCAGGAGATCTGTAAGTCCCTGTCTGGACCGCCACCAGGGAAGGACTGTCTTTACTCAGTCACTGCAAACAGGCTCGTTAAAGGCCTGGACTGAAAGTCACAACACTGCTGAACAGTGCATCTCCTGCACTGCCAGAGCTTAGTGTACTGGGCAGGGAACACACGTTCTGGGATACAGAGCACCTTGGAGGACCAGGTGTTCTTGCAGCCATATGGGGGGATGCTAGGAGATTGCTATGAGCAGAACCTTTCCCTTCCCAAGCTCCTCTCTGATCCCCAGGGGCCTGGATCATCACAGGAGGGTCCCACGCTGGTGTGATGAAACAGGTGGGAGAGGCAGTGCGAGACTTCGTCATGAGCTCCAGCCACAAGGAGGGCGAGATTGTCACTATCGGCATAGCCACCTGGGGCACTGTGTACAACCGGGAGAGCCTCATCTGCCCCATGGTGAGCCAGGCAGAGCTGGAGGTGCACTTATTTTGCCTATGCCTGGACTGCTGGGGAATGTGTGCTTCAAGATGGGCCTGTGGCTAACAGCCCTGGTGAAGCCCAGCCTCACCAGTAGTGGTCCTGGACTGAGGTTGGCTGACAAGTCTCTCTGCCCTACCCAGTGTCTTGCATAGGTGCTGTTCTCCTGGGAGGACACTTGTGGGTGTGAGGGAAGCTCTGCATGCTGTTCCTGTCCCACAAGCTGTTGTTTTGGGCATCTGGTGCTTCTCTGCAGCCTCGCCAGGCTTTTCCCCTAGTCTTTCCTGCACCTCACAGGGTGGCTTTCCAGCTGAGTACCTACTGGATGAGGAGAACCAAGGCAGCCTGTCATGCCTGGACAGCAACCACTCCCACTTCATCCTGGTGGACGATGGGACCCATGGGAGGTATGGGGTGGAAATCCCTCTGAGGACCAGACTGGAGAAGTTCATTTCAGAGCAGACCAAGGTGAAAGGAGGTAACAGCAACATGCAGCCAGGCCTGAGGCAGGGAAGGGCACAAGGTGGGGTGGGCCATCTATAAGGGGTGCCCATCCTGACCTCTGGTGGGAGAGGAGGCTGTGGCTTCCCTTGGGGGTCTTAGATACGTATGTGTCACTGGTTGACCAGAATGAGATTAACTGATTCATTTAGTTAATTGTAGAATCATAGAATGTGTTGGGCTGGAAGGGACCTTTAAAGCTCATCTAGTCCAACCTCCTTGCACTGAGCAGGGACATCTCACTGGTTCCTCAGTGACACAATTCAGAGGAGCCTTCCTCTGCCTGCTGCTTGGATTTGAGGTCACCAAAGGGGTGCCATGTGGGGCTGATCAAGGAGGGGTGTTTCTCCCAAAGGGCCAGGCCTTCTAGGTGGTACCTTCTCCCCGTGCAAATGACCTTCTATTCTAACACATGCACATGCATGCTCCAGCAGCACGATTGCCAAGACCATCTTCCTTCTCTCCTGACATGTCAAGGACAGTGGTCTCACCTTGCCTTTCTCAGCCCATGGCTCAGAAGGCATCAGCATTCAGCCGCATGGAAGGCCTTTCCCCAGGGAGGTGACCACTGCTCTCTGCTTCCACACAGGAGTCGCCATCAAGATCCCCATTGTGTGCGTGGTGCTGGAAGGAGGCCCTGGGACACTGGATGTAAGGATCTGCTCCTGCCTGCTCCAGACAGAGATGAGAAGAGGGGGTGGTGGGAGGGGGCAAGCTCCTTTCCCAGGGTCACGTAGCTGTGTGATGCCATACCAGCTGAAAAGCAGTGAGGAAGGAGTGCTGTGGGGCAGCAATATGTGTCTCGGGCTCAGAGGGGGTCTGCTGGCCTCTGGGTGGGATCAGGACCAGCATCCCCACTCTACTGCAGACTGTCTACAACGCGATCACCAACGGGACCCCTTGTGTGATTGTGGAAGGGTCTGGACGTGTGGCTGATGTCATCGCACAAGTGGCCAGCCTGCCTGTGTCCCAGATAACCATTGCCTTGATCCAGAAGCAGCTGAGCATGTTCTTCCATGACACCTATGAGCTCTTCACTGAAGGCAAGCTGGTAGAGTGGACCAAGAAGGTAAGCCTCTTGCAGCCTCTTTGAGCCACTTAGCTTGTGGAGATCACATGGGCCCTCAGGGGTGCTTGCCCCTGAGTAGCTAGGCTCCCAGCATGAAGTTTAAGGCTTACCTTCTGCTGACCATTAGTCATGCCCAACAGTGTTCACTCCAAAGGCTCAAGCACTGCCCATCCACCGCCTGCTCTGTTTGGGCAGAAAGGTACCATTTGGGACCAGCTCCAGCTGGGGTGTGAGACATGGCACAGGGAGTCTGCAGGCAATCCAAAGGGAGCAAGGAGTCACCCCGCACAGAACAAGGGGCTGTGGGAGGCAGCAGAGAGGAGATGCTGGTGATAATATCTTGTCCACATCTCTCCTTGTAGATCCAAGACATAGTGCGGAGCCAGCAGCTCCTGACCATTTTCAGAGAGGGCAAATATGGCCAGCAGGATGTGGATGTGGCCATCCTCCAGGCTCTGTTCAAAGGTGAGGCATGGGGAACTGCTTTGTGGGGTGGGCATCACAATCACCTCCTTCCAGCTGTGTGACTTATGGGGACACAAAAAGGGATCCCAGATTTTGTGATGCTGACCTGATCAGGCAGAGTTGCTTCTCCCAAAGAGCTAGACCTCTAAGCAGGCTTCTAGGCTGTATCCTCTCTCTGCAAGTTCCTTTCTAATACATGCCCTTTACATGCAGCGTCCCAAAACCAGGATCACTTTGGTCGTGAGAACTGGGACCACCAGCTGAAGTTAGCTGTGGCCTGGAACAGGGTGGACATTGCCCGGAGTGAGATCTTCACAGACAACAATGAGTGGAAGGTAAGGCAGAACTGTGTTGTTGGGCTGGTCAGGTGTACAGTTCCTTAGGTTCCACATGAGGCCTGTTGGTCATTGAGGGTATTTTAACCTCATCTGTGCCTGGGGAGAGTGTTTGAGGGCATTTCTCTTGGACCTTAAGCTCCTGTGATGGTGCCAGGGGCTCTTAATCTGTCACGTTTTACAGAAGTGCTCTCGCACATCCAAAGCAGAGGTGAGCACATCCTGTGATTTATCACTTGTAAATGTCCTGTACAAAGGTGGTTGGTGTTTTGTTCCAAACCAGTGTCTTTTAAAGACACCAACCAAAAGCCAAAAATGCCTCTTGCCACCTCTGCCCTGTGGTTGCTGCTCACAGAATCATAGAATCATTAAGGTTGGAAGAGATCTACAAAATCATCAATCTAACTGTCAAGCCAACCCCACCGTGCCCACTAAACCATGTCTTCAAGAGCCACATCTACATGTTTTTTGAACACCTCCAGGGATGGTGACTCCACCACTTCAATGCCATGTTGTCAAATGGCAGCTAAGTCCATCTCACCCAGTCAGGCACTGCCCTTCTCAAACTTTACTATAGAGTGGGGCAGGGAGCAGCAAACCAGCCCTGCTGCCCCATGCCTGATCCAGCTGTGGAGAGTTTGAAGCTGAGCAGGGCTCTTGGTCTTTTCTGCTGGGGCTGTGAGACTCGGAAAGGGTTTTCCTATTTCATTTGACAGTCTGAATTCTCCCAGCTCATCTACTTTTTGTGGGACCAGGAAGGAATGGGGGAGGCCCGGATCCCAAAGAGGAAATATTTGATAGTCTGACAATGCATAGCCCAAAAAAGATCTAGACCTTTGCTGGGAAGGGAGGATGAGGCAGGCTTTCGTATTAGTTGATGCAGGCCATGGCTCTTACAAGGTGCTACAGCCCTGGACTAGTGTGGCTGGACTAGTGGAATTTAAAAAATTCCAAGTGCATGTAGAAGTTGCCTTAGAAAGGAAAAGCCCACAGAGTCTGAACTGGGTGATCCCTGGGAGCAGCCAGTGTCTCCTCATGGCTGGCAACACCATGATCTTTCAGCTGAAGAGCCGTGTGCCGAGGAAAGGCCTGTGAGGTGCTGTTCATTTGTGTACTCTGTTCTTGTGAGCTGAGGAAAGAGGCTCTACCCTCTACCCTACCCTGTCCCTCCAGGCAGCAACCAAGAGAACAGAGGGCTTCACTGCCATAGGAGAGGGCATCCTAACCCAGGAATATGTCTCAGGGGGATGTCCTACAAGTCTCAGAACCTCCCACCTGGTCTTTCACACCCAGAAAATCCTTGTATGCTCAGGGATAAAATCTTCCCTCCATCTGAACAAAGAGCATGGTGAGGCCCTGATCTGGGGCCACTGAGACCCTCACCTCTGCCTCTGCCATGCCAGCCCACAGATCTCCACACGGTGATGGCAGCAGCCCTGATCTCCAACAAGCCCGAGTTTGTGAAGCTGTTCATGGAGCAGGGAGTGCGTCTCAAGGAGTTTGTCACATGGGACACCCTGATTTACCTCTACAACAACATGGCACCATCCTGCCTGTTCCACAGCAAGCTGCAGAAGGTTCTTCTGGAGGAGAGAGAGCACATGGCTGGCTCCAAAATGCCAAGAATCCAAATGCACCATGTCTCCCAGGTGCTGCGGGAATTACTGGGCTGCTCCACACAGCCTCTTTACCCCAAGCCCAAGCAGACTGATCGACCTCGGCTCTCCATCCCTGTCCCACACATCAAGTTGAATGTACGCATCTCCAGGTTCCATGGGGGCAGGTTTGCATTAGGAAGGGGAGCACTGACTCAAACTTCCCTGGAGGTTGCTGCTGGGTGTGTGTCCTCTTGCTGACTCAGGAATCCCACTTAAAGTCCCTTAAAACCTTACCCAAGTCATCCACCCCATATTCAAGGTGTCTCCCACCCTCCTACGCCCGCAGCATCACATGGCTGCATGGTTGCTGGGCAGGACCCAGCTGAAGTCCCTGGTCCACTGGACAGGTTGGGCACAACCCCACAAGACCCTGACCCTAGAAAAAGTGGCGTTTCCAGCATAAGTCCAGGCTTGGCCATCCTGTTGTCTGTAGCTAAGGCGGGTTGTGGGTTGTGGGAGCAGGCAACGAGGGCTTTATGTGTAGCTTTGCGCTGAGGGGCTGTCGGCTCTCTACAGCCTTTTGGCAGGACAACAGGTCTGACCGTTGCACTCCTTGCAGGTTCAGGGGTCAAGTCTCCGGTCTCTCTACAAGCGCTCTGCTGGCCGAGTCACCTTCACCATGGACCCAGTCCGTGATCTGCTTATCTGGGCTGTGGTCCAGAACCGCAGGGAGCTGGCAGAAATCATCTGGGCCCAGGTATCAGAGCCCAGAGGTGTTGGTCCCAGCTGAGAGGCTCAGATGGAGCCGAACCTCCCAGCCCCAAGAGGGAAGATTGTACCTACTAGGATTAGGGTCAGCAAACAAGCTGGCCCAGGGCAGTGCCTGTGTGTGACCCTCATCCTGTGGACACTTAATGTTCACCCCCAGCCATGTCATGAGGCTGGATCCCTCCCTTCCCAGGCAAAAGACACACTGCAGGCAGAAGTGATATGCAGGGCTCTTCCCTGCAGAGGCAGGGCTCAGCACCCCTCAGGCAAGACACAGGGACAAGGTGGATGGGGTGGAGAAGGTTTGCACCCACAAACAGCATTTCTGACAAGAGGCAGTGTGTCTGCTAGCATGGTGAACATGCTCCACAGAGCCATCACACCACTCAAAGAAAGCAGGGATACCCCTAGACTGCCCATAGCTTTGGGCTACCTACTCCTTCTGCATCCAGAGTGGAGCAGTGCTCAGCCCTTGGCCTGTCAAGCTGTCCACCCTAGAATCACAGAATATGTTGGGCTGGAAGGGACCTTTCAAGGTCATCTAGTCCAACTGCCCTGCAGTGAGCAGGGGCAACTTCAACTAAATCAGGTTGCTTAGAACCTCATCAAGCCTGACCTTGAATGCCTCATGGGATGGTGCTTCTACCACCTCTTTGGGCAACCTGTTCCTGAACAGCAGTCTGTTTGCAGACAGACTGTTCTTTCCCTCCTTTGGGAGCCTGGGAAGGCTTGTCAGGACTCCTGCGACCAGCAGGGCAGGGTGCAGAGCCCCACACTGCCCCTGGCCTCTTCTGATGCAGAGTCAGGACTGCATGGCAGCTGCACTGGCCTGCAGCAAGATCCTGAAGGAGCTTGCCAAGGAGGAGGAAGACACCGACACCTCTGATGACATGCTGGCCCTGGCTGAGCAGTACGAACACAAAGCCATTGGTGAGCACGAGAGGAGCCCAGAGCTCTGTCCAGAGGGTTGTGAGCTGTGCTGCTGGGTAGGGTGGGGGATCGGAACAGTGAGGTTTTGTTGCTGCCAGGGCTGTGCCTGAGTGATGGTGAGAGCAGAGGGGGTGCCGCTGTGTGGTGCAATGTCGAGATCGCACCTGCTGCACAGGGTAGCTCTGTGCACCTTGCTGAGCACCAGGCTGGCCCCAGAGCTCAGTCTTGCCTCCCTGGTACCTGTCTGGCCAGGTGTGTTCACAGACTGCTACCGCAAGGATGAAGAGAGAACCCAGAAGCTTCTCACTCGTGTTTCTGAGGCCTGGGGGAAGACAACCTGTCTGCAGTTGGCACTGGAGTCCAAAAGCATGAATTTTGTGTCCCATGGGGGTGTCCAGGTGGGTTCTCAGCAGTGGTGCTTAGAGAGGACATGCCCAGGTGTCCCCTGCCCCAGATCTCGAGTTTCTTGTTGGTAGCAGTAGGGCTCTGCCCTTCAGCCCCACTCTGATAAGGGCTGCTCCTGTGTTCAGTGCTCCTCTTCCTCATCCTGACAGGCCTTTCTAACCAAAGTCTGGTGGGGGGAGATGAGTGTTGACAATGGGCTGTGGCGAGTGATCGCATGCATGCTGTTCTTCCCACTTCTCTACACCCGCCTCATCACCTTCAGGTACGTCTTGCAGCAGAAGCAAGTGTACACCAAGTTTCCTACAGCCTTGCCCTGCTGCTGGCTGTAAGAAACTGCTGTAGCATTGCCCTGGGCATCTAATTCTGACTTCCATCCCTGCTCCCCACAGGGAGAAGAGGCTACAGCCTGTGGGCTGCCTGACACGCCTCCGAGCCTTCTTCACTGCACCAGTTGTCATCTTCCACATGAACATCCTCTCCTACTTCACTTTTCTCCTGCTCTTCGCCTACGTCCTGATGGTTGACTTCCAGATGTTGCCATCCTGGCGAGAATACCTCATCTACTTCTGGCTCTTCTCCCTGGTGTGCGAGGAGATTCGCCAGGTACAGGCAGGCAGAGCAGGGGCTGGGAGGTGAGAGGGAGGAGAGACACCCCTCTGTGTAGCTCATGTTCCCATGCTGTTTCTCATGGCACCATCAATTCAGAAAGGTATCAGCACAACAGACTGCTGGATCCCCATCTCTGAGGCCAGAGAACCTTCTTGGCTGCATCTGGCCTGGCCTTGGGTACTTGCAGAAATACAGGCTGGTTTGAGCTGAAGATGTCAGGAAAGGGAGGGACCACCTCCTCCTTTGGGCATTTATTCCTAGAGGCTTTTCTTGACATTTTATTTGTTTCAGCTTCTGCTTCAACATCAGAGTGCTTTTCCTTCACCAGATTAAAGAGCCTCTTATCTCAGGTATCCCCATGCTCCTTCCATGCGTCTATAGAAAACCCTCTAGGTTCAGGTTCACTTCAGGTAAGCAAGAGGGTCTAGTGATGGTCAGCAGGTCCAAGCAGTCCCTCCCTTCTATAAGGCACGTAAGGATCTTATGAGGCTTTCAGTGAAATACCAGTCCCTCTTCTCTTCCCAACAGCTGTTGTATGATCCAGATGGCCTTGGGTTTGTGAAAATGGCTTCTCTATACTTCAAGGATTTCTGGAATAAGTTGGATATCTGTGCCATCCTTGTGTTTATCACAGGGCTGACTTGCAGGTGAGTTGTGGAGCCACTTGTTTGGCAATGTGCAGGCTCACACCACAGCTCTAGGCTATGGAACCTCTGTGACAGTGGTGCGTGGTCCACGAAGCCACTGTATAACTTCCCCCTATTGGATGGACAAGGGAGAGAAAAATACAATGAGAGGCTAGTGGGTAGGCACAACAAGAGCTTAATAGAGCAGAAGCAAAAGATGAGAGTGGAAGCGAAGGCAAAAAATAAAGATTCTATACTTCCCATCAGCAGAAGGGGTTTGGCCGCTGTTCTAGGAAGCAGGGCCCCAATACACATCGTAGTTTCTCCAGAGGACAAAATGCCATCAACTATTTCCTCTACCCGCCCCTTCCTCCACTCCCCTCACTTTTATATCTGGGCTGATGCCATATGGTCTGGATGCCCTTTGGTCAGTTTGGATTAGCCGGCCCTGCTTATCCCGCAGCCTACAGCTGGGGAGAAGGTTAGGAAGGGGAAAACCCACAGCCTTGGCGCTGCATGAGCCCTGCTCAGCAGCAGCCATAACACTGGTGTGTTATCAACACCCCTCCAGCTCCCACCACAAACACAGCACCATGAAAGATGTAATGGGGAAGATAAGCTCCATCCCAGCTAAACTCAATACCCAATTTAATTGCCAATTCTTCTTTCAAAGGCCAGAGGAGATTTTTGTGGTTGTAATAATTCTGACCAATTTGTCTCTGCTTCCAGCTGCTTTTAGGAGACACGTTTTTCACGCTCTCACACAGCACTCTGGGGAAGCTCACTGGTACTGCATGGATGTAATACTGTGACATCAGAAAAAAACCCCCATGCTGGTGGTATTGAGATATTTTCTTTCCTCTCTTCTGTGCCCAGGCTCATCCCATCAACACTGTATCCCGGGCGCATCATCCTGTCACTGGCTTTTATCATTTTCTGCCTGCGTCTGATGCACATCTTCACGGTCAGCAAAACGCTGGGCCCCAAGATCATCATCGTGAAGCGCATGGTGAGAGCTCCTCTCCATGTGCCTCATCCTGATGGGGTGATAAGCTGGAGCAGCTAGATGCCTACACAGGATAGATGTCCCACCTCTGTTATCCTCTCATGGAGTAGGGTTTGCTCCAGGACACACCTTTATTTCCCCCTGTCTTTGCAGATGAAGGATGTCTTCTTCTTCCTCTTCCTGCTAGCAGTGTGGGTGGTGTCCTTTGGGGTTGCCAAGCAGGCTATTTTGATCCACAATGAGGAACGCGTGGAGTGGCTTTTCCGTGGTGTCATCTACCACTCCTACCTGACCATCTTTGGGCAGATTCCCTCCTACATCGATGGTAAGGGGCACTAGCCTGTGTCAAAGCGTGGCATGAGCAGGAGGCCTGCAGCAAGGCTGACGGGTACCAGCCTCATGCTAGTCTGCCTGGCTCCTGCTGCGTTAGCCCATGGAGGTCATGCACAGGACTCCAATCACAACATAAGGCCCAGATAAAACAGTGATGGGGGATGGGGATGGAGCCCTTCTTCAGCACATTGGTGAGATTGCCACCAGTGCAAACCCAGGGGCTGCACATGCCCAAGCAGTCAAAAGAGGAGGCAGGACCACATGTTGATCCTGCTCAGTGCCACAGTGGCAAGGCTGGTGGCAGTGAGCAGAGCGCCTGCGATAATGCAGATCAAGGTCAGATCCCTGCCTGGAGAAAAGTTCCTTGATGCTGGCTGCTTTCAGAGAGCATAAGGTTCTCCCTCAGACAGCACGAGGTCTGGCTGCAGCAGAGTCATGCTGTGCTCTCTTGCAGGGGTGAACTTCAATATTGACCAGTGCAGCCCCAATGGGACTGACCCCTACAAGCCCAAGTGCCCAGAGACAAATGAGGACAGCAAGGAGCCTATCTTCCCTGAGTGGCTGACAGTCATCTTACTGTGCCTCTACCTGCTTTTCACCAACATCCTTCTCCTCAACCTTCTCATTGCCATGTTCAAGTGAGTTTGACTGGCCCTATGGTGCTGACAGCGAATGGAAATGGCTTTTCTTGCAGGCTAGACCATGAGCAGGGCACATTGAGAAAGGTTCCTGGGACACATGCTGACCAGAGCACAGGAGTGCTTTAGTGGGGTCACAGATAGAGTGGAAGTAGTGAGTGTAGGCCAGGGAGCTAGGTAGGAGCTGGGGCATCACAGAGACACAGTGTGTTTCTTGTCCTTATGGCATGACTGATGCCTAGGCTTTTCCACAGCTACACCTTCCAGCAGGTCCAGGCGCACACAGACCAGATCTGGAAGTTCCAGCGGCATGACTTGATTGAGGAGTACCATGGACGGCCGCCGGCACCTCCACCCTTCATCCTCCTCAACCATCTGCAGATCCTGATCCAGCAAGGCTTGCTCTGCCGGCCAGCCATGCACCACAAGCAGCTCAGTGAGGACTAGCATCTAGCTCCCTGCATTTTGCCCCTCCCAAGGGCATGGTACCATGCACTGGGGTTTGGGGTGTCCAGCTACTTATATCTACTTCCTCTGGCAGAAGAGAAGCTGGAGAAGAATGAAGAAGCTGCCCTCCTCTCTTGGGAAATGTACCTGAAGGAAAACTATCTGCAGCACCAGCAGTGCCAGGAAAAGCAGAACACGGAGAAGAAGATCCAAGATATTGCACAGAGGTACCAGCTCTGCTGATGCAGAGACATCCTTCTGTCCTCAGGTGTTTAGGGCAAAGGGGAAAACAATACGAGGGTGGCTGCTGTCATGGTCTGTGCAGGTAGACTCATGAAGGTCCTTCTACCACGATGTTGAAGTGTAAAACACAAAATCAAGGCAGCAATGCCCAAGGGGTTCTGCTTCAATTCAATAGGGCAATGTTACTGTTTTGCCGGTAAAGCGGCATAAGATAGGCAGAATGGGTGACGGAAAAGAGAAAAGAGGGTAAAGGAAAGCGGAGTGTCTGAGGGCATGCTCTCCCTGAAGGTGGGTAGCGTTTGGCCAGAAGGTGTGTTTTGGGATTATAATGACGTTATAATGAACAAAGTTCACCTGAGTCCAAGATTTTGATATCAAGGTGACCATGGTCATCAACCTTCCTTGACAGTCCAATGTTATCCATTCCGTACCAGGTAACGGGGAAATAGCACCACACAATTAACTGTGTGACCTAGGCATTCCTGACTCTGGTCCAATAGTTCCATTATTTTGATCAGTTTTTGGGGTACTTTATTGTAATTTAGCGTCCAAGTCCATTATAACCATATTGAGACAATTCTGAGTGACTCTTACAGCTGCTGAGGGAGTTCGTCCCTGTACTGTCCCATCAGGGTTGACGTTCTGGCAGAACTGCTGGACTTGGACTGGGTGAAGAGGACAGGGCTGGTGGAGCAGAGACTGATCTCTCTGGAAGATCAGGTGAGGCAAAAGCTGAACTACTACCTAACAAAGGTGGTTTTTTTCAGAGGTTGAGTCAACTGAACCAGAGCACAAGAAAAAGCCCCTTGAATCAATCCACCTTCAAACAGTTTGAATTCCCCTGCAAAAACATTTGCATCTGAGAGGAAAAGGGTTATGGGAACTGTTCTGTTTGACTCCAAAGTGGGATGAAAGTGTGAAGTGGTCACCCAAGAACTTAGTTCTGACCCACCTCTTCTCTTTGGCCTGAGAAGAACCCTCCAGACTGTCTGGAGACAGGATACTTTACACCCCCTCCCTATGGAATTGTTCCACAGCCTGCATTAGCAGCGGGGTGCTGAGAGAGCCCCAAAGGGCCCTGGCATCTTCTATCTGGGACAGCCACAGAAATACTTCAATTACCACCTGCTTTGAAAAGAAACCTTTCCCTGGAGGTGTTTTTCAAGCCAAGCATCAGGGCACAGCAAGGGCCGCTGCTGCCTACCCTAGGGGACCAGTGGCCAGGTCCCAGGGCAGCAGCTCTTGGCAGGGCTTATCCTACAATACTCAGCCCAGAAAGGCAGCTGGGCTGCTCAGGGACTGACCCTCTGCTGTCACATGCAGGTGCAGCTGCACACCCAGGCTCTGACGTGGATCGTGCACGCGCTGCGGGACAGTGGCTTTGGCTCGGGCGAGGACGTGCTGCCTATGGGTAAGTGGAGCTGGTCTCCACCCTAGAAGCACTGGGGAAGAGCAGGGCCCCACACTGGTTCCCATGGGCTGCGGCGTCCCTTGCACCCCTCTATCAAGCAGAGAGGCAAAGGCAGATGTTCTTCTGGCCTTGTCGACTCTGCAGGGCCATCCTGCAGCTATTGCCACTGTCTTCTCCAGAGCCCCCCCTGCAGCTCATGGGGGAGGAGCAGCATCGCTATGGCAGTTTCTCCAGTGCTACTGGAAGGGGTGCTGAGACTAGTCCCCCAGGGGATATTTGAGTCCCTGTGGAGACACTTAGCCAGCCCCCTCAGCAAAGCCACTGTCCAGACCTGGCACCCTGCCTTGTGGGGCCTCACTGCCTGTGTCTGCCTTGCAGGCTCCAGCAAAGGCTTGGAGATGAAGGACGTTGACCTGGAGGGAAAAGCCAAGGAGAGCCAGGTCCCACACCATGTGCTTGCCCGAATGCTCCTGTACCCAGGGTCTCACACTCTTCGCTTCCCTGTGCCAGACGAGAAGGTGCCCTGGGAGGTAGGAGCTGGGACCCCAGGCGCCAGGGCTGGGTGGGGGAGCTGTGGGACAGATCCAGACTGTGGTGGAAAGAGAAACAGACCCACAGTCACATTCATGTAACACTTGGGAGCTCCTGCTTATCCCAGCTCTGAGACAAGTGGCTTCTAGGAGCAGCTGCTCCAAAGCTTTCCCAGGACAAGGAGAGGTGAATGGGCATCACTTCTGCTGGGATCTGCAATGCTAGGGATGCCTGGAAATGCCTGGTTGGGAGCCAGAGGGTACAACTGCTCACCTCTGCATTTCCTGGACCACAGCTGGCTCAGAATGAGGGATAAGATCTGATACTGGCTTCCATGGGAGCGTGAGTGAGAGGCACCAACTCTCCAGTGAAGACCCGGAAGCCCTATGTGCCTTAGGGAGGGATGCAACCAGCTGTGCAGAGGAAGAAACTGGGGCAGAAAGTGGCCCCGGGTGTCTTAGTCTCTAACTACAGCCAGAGCAGGGATGCAATGGGAGTCTGACATGGCCATCTGCTCTGTAGGTGGACTTCCCACTCTACAACCCTCCCACCTACTCAGCTGACCACAAGGACCTTGCTGTGCAGGACCCATTCAGCCCGTGAGTGGCCCCCCTGGTTCCCCTCTCTTCCCCAGCCTCTTCCCTGGGGTGGCACAGCCAGCCCTCCCTGCCGGGCTGCCTCCTTCTCCCCAGCGATTTGGAGTCCCTCCTGAAGATCAACTACAATACTATGGATGGGTTGATTGACCGGCAGAGCTTCCATGGCCTCTACACTGTGCAGGACGGGCTGCCGCTGTGAGTGTCCGATCACAGGTCAGAAGGGCCAGGAAGGAGCTGGGGTGCCTCACTGCAGGCAAAGCACTAGTGAGATGGAGAACTCAGGGGTCCCTAGGTCATCTATCCCCCTCTTGCTTCCTGACAGCTAATGGTGGGGCACGGATAGTGGCAGGTGTCCTCCTCAGGGCTGTCTCCCACAAGAACCCCAGCACCCCAGAAGAGGTGCAGTGCAGTAGCAGGAGATCTTGGGAAGCAGCACAGAACTTTGGTCAATGTGACAGCCTGTGCAGAGGGACTCTAGAGCCACCCTAGCCCACTTGCCCTTTCCCTGCCAGGAATCCCATGGGCAGGACGGGACTGCGAGGCCGTGGGAGGCTGCACTGCTTTGGACCCAACCATGCTCTGCACCCTGTTGTGACCCGGTGAGTGTGTGTGGACAGAGGTGTCTTGCTACAAGATGGGGCTGGGGAGCTGGGGCAGAATAGAAAAGGGGACACAAAGCCATTTTAGAGAGACTGGGATCTATCAAAGCCCATTGCTGCTGCTTCAACTTGAATCTGTACCAGTGCTGGACGGGTGGAACTGAGTCTGGGTGCAGCGTAACAAGGGCCTCTCTCACAGCTGGAGGAGGAATCTGGATGGGTCCGTCATAAGGAAGAGCCTGAAGAAGATGCTGGAAGTCCTTGTGGCCCAGTACCCAATGTCAGATGTCTGGGCTTTGCCTGGGGTAAGAGCTGGGCTCTGCCTGGGATGGAAACCAGCTGGCCCAGAAGGGTCTGGGGAGATGGGGACCAGCTGATGGCTAGATGCCCTGCAGAAGAGGAAGAAATACAGAAAGGTGTCACAGCCTAGTCCAGAGGTACCTCTGCCCTTCTCACATGGGGAGCTATGCTGCCAGAAGTGGTGGTCCCATGGCACACTCCCATCCACATTCCTCCTCTCCCCACTCCATGGCTTGAGGTCACACAAGTCCTTCACATGAGCACAGCCTAATGTCCTTTGACAGAATGGTCCAGGGGTTCAATTTGGCACACTCAGACATCTGCTTGGGCACAGCTGAGGACTTCAGGCTGTGGCAGGAGAGGGAGGATGACAGGAAGACACCACCTCTGATTTCTTTCCACACCAGAGCTTGTGCCATATTTTGCCGTGATGGCCAAGCTGGTGGCAGAGTGAGGCTGGGTTGGGCTAACAGCAGGTCTCACAGCTGACATCTGCTTCCACACAGGGGTCCCTGGAGCCGGGTGAGACGCTGCCGCTGAAGCTCAAGTGGATCCTGCGCCGGGAGTTCTGGCCTCAGTTCCAGAACTTACTAAAACAAGGCACTGAGGTGGGGGAGGCTTGTGAGTGTCTGGCAGTACAGGGGCATGAGACGGTCACAGTGGTATGGGGCCATCACCCTGCTACAGGAGCACCCGGGTGTTATGGCAGTACAGGCACACGTGACCATCACAGCTCTGTGGGTACATGGGGACATCATGGTGGTACAGGGCAGGGCACATCACCCTTTGGCTGCTGCTTCCATGCTTGGGGAAGCATGGCTGGAAAGCTGTCTGTAAAAAAGGCCTGGGAGTGCTGGTCAACAAGCATCTCAATGTGAGCCAACAGTGTGACCAGGTGGCCAAGAAGGCAAATGACATCCTGGCCTGCATCAGAAGTAGTGTGGCCAGCAGGAGTAGGGAAGTGATTGTTCCCCTGCCATGCCTCAAGTACTGGATTCAGTTCTGGGCACCTCAATTCAAGGCAGACATTGAGGGGCTGGAGCGCACCCAGAAAAGGGCAAGAAGGTTGGTGGAGGGTCTGGAGAACAAATCTTTTAAGGAGCTGCTGAGGGAGCTGGGGCTGTTTAGCCTGAAGAAGAGGAGGCTGAGAGGGGACCTTATTGTCCTCTACAACTACCTATGGGGACACTGTAGAGAGGTGGGTGCTTGTCTCTTCTCACAGGTAATTAGTGACAGAACAAGAGGGAACAGCCTCAAGCTGCATCTGGGGAGGTTCAGGCTGGACATTATGGAAAGTTTTTTGGTTGAAAGGGTACTCAGAAATGGGAACAGGGTGCCCAAGAAGAGGATTAAGTCACCATCCCTGGATGCGTTTAAAGATCATTTAGATGTGGTACTCAGCAATATGGTTTACTGGTGAACTTTAGGGTTAATGGTTGATGGTCTCAAGGGTCTTTTCCAACCTGAATGACTCTATGATCCTATGCCATATTGACCTCATACTGCATAGGGACTGGGCCATGCACACTGGGCTCTGTGCCTGCTGCAGCCGCTCTCCACAACTCCTTCTGCAGTGGGAACAGGGAGCTGGTCTCTAGCAGAGATGCCTCCCTACCCTTGGGGCCTTGCTGTGCTCTCAGAGCTGTGGCAGGGGCTCTGCTACTGTGCTACTCCTTCACTGTGCAGGTACACAAGGGGTACCTCGATGACCCCCGCAACACAGACAACGCCTGGGTCGAGACAGTTGCCATCAGTGTGCACTTCGACAGCCAGAACGATGTGGAGATGAAGCGGCTGAACTCGGTATGGGTCTGTCAATACCAGAGTTCCCCAACCTTCTCTTAGTGGCATGGGGGAAGGGAGACCTATCTCCATTCCTAGATCTCGCCCTGGTCAGGCTTCTCCAGCTGCATGCAGTGAAGAAAGAATGTTTTACAAGGAGTCATATGGAAAACACAAGGGGTAATGGGTGTAAGTTACTCCTGGGCAGATTCTGACTGGAGTCCAGAAGAAAATTTTTCACCATTAGACCAACTAAACATTGGAATAATCTCCCAAGGGAAGTGGTTGACTGCCCTATATCGAACAGTTTTAAGACCTGGCTTGACAAACTGCTGGGACAAATAATTTAGACTCTTTGTTTAGCTTGATGTGTTGGACTAGATGATCCTCGAGGTCCCTTTCAACCTGGTATTCTATTAATCTATGAACATCGGTATGAACATGGGATGACACTGCAATGGGGGCCCCAAAAAGAAAGGGCAGGAGGCTGGGGACTGTAGGTGCTATTGAGCATGACTGGCACAGCCCCTTGCTGGCAACACATATGTGATGTTCCTCATCCCCTTTCAGTTCCTTCAGGGCTGTGACCCAGAGCTCTGCATCCGCTGGCAGGTGCTGGACAAGAGGATTCCCCTGCATGCCAACCACAAGGAGCTCCTGCGCAAGGTCTCAACCCTCCTTGGCGCCTACTACTGAGTCCTCAAGCTCTTGCTGCCCCAGACCAGGTTCTGGCTGGGACCTGCAGCCCTACCCCAGCTCATCTGTGAGACTGTGGGCAGCTACTGGAGTCTAGGTACTTTGGTTGCTTCCATGAATGTATGTTGCAGGTCTCTGGGAAGAAAAGTGTCCTCTCCCCAGTTGGGGAAAGGGGCTGCCTGGGTAGTGCCTATGCAGCATCCTGGTCACCTGAGCCACTAAGCTCAGCCCCAGTTTGTGTCTTGGTGCTTCCATATTAGCCAAAGCACTAGCCCAGGCTTTGGGCCAAGCACAGCCACAGGGCTGTTCCAGCAAGGTGTTACTTCTCTCAGCTCCCACCTGTTCTTTGCTTTGGTGTGGGCACTGGAGACTTGCCCACCTAGTTACCCCTTTACCAGGTTATCTATCAGGCATCTCTGCTTCCCTGCTCTGCTCTGAGCCCTGGCAGTCCCACTCTCACAATTCCTGGAGGACTGCTCTGGAGAAGGCTTGGGGTCTCTTGCACCTAAGAGTTCTGACTGCCCTGCAAAGTTGCTTCTGTGGCAGCAGTCCCATATCTGTGGTTGCCTCAGCCTCAGCAACATGTTCCTGAGATATGATCCAGCATTTCCAAAGGTATGAGCAGATCTTGGCTTATATACCTGTGATAGCTCTGCAGAGGTCCACCCCTAAGTCCCATGCTGTTAGGTGATCGTGTGTGTGTGTGTGTGTGTGTGTGTGTGTGTGTGTGTGTGTGTGTATCCTGAGCAGCATCCTGTAGCTGAGATCCTTCTGTCTGAGATAAATGTCACCTGCCTGCCCCTGTCACTTTGTGCACATGGACCAAGGAGAACCATGCTCTGTGGTTCCTTGGGCAGTTAGGGACAGGAGAGATGACATCAGTTTGTTTGTCTCAGTGTCCTTCACTCACCCTTTCTGTTGCCTGCCAGGAAGAGAACAAGGCAGAGGGGCAGCATTTCTTGATAGCTCAGAGCAGGCCCACAGTGGTATGTGGTGGCCATGACTGCTCAAGGAGGGATTTCAGTCCCTCCACCCTCTCCTGGTGGATCGGACACTGGCCAGTTTCTTCACATGCTGGTGGCTGTAATACAATGGCAGGTTTACCAGTGCTGCACTGGGGCTTGGTAAGGGGGTGGCAGGCTGGTAACTTAGCTCAATAAACCATGTGTTTAAAGGCTGGTGGTCTGTCACAGCTGTGTAAGCAAGAGGCCAATCCTGGAGGCCATGTTTGAAGTGCACATCCAGGGTGAACACAGGATGAGCATTCCCACCTCCAAGTTTGTTGCACAAACTCATTTTGCTTGAAGACTTACCCACCAGTGCTGTCTGCAGGGATGACTTTGCATGTTTGCCAATGTGAGTGTAACAGGTTGAAACTAAGAGACTGCTTTACTCCCAGGTTTTAAGGGGAAAGGAAACCAAAGCAGTCAGGTCTCAGTGAGATCTCGGATAAATTTGCCAGACAATGG
>JAOXOE010065667.1:0-30793 GCA_028565055.1 Phoeniculus purpureus
GCTCAAGAGCCCCAGCTCCCTCAGCCTTTCCTCATCAGGGAGATGCTCCCTTCCCTTCATCATCTCTGTGGCTCTGCACTGGATTGTCTCAAGCAGCTCTGTGTCCTTCTGGAGCTGAGGGGCCCAGAACTGGACAGAAGATTCCAGGTGGGGTCTCACTAGGGCAGGGCAGAGGGGGAAGAGAACCTCTCTCCATCTGCTAACCACCCCCCTTCTCATCCACCCCAGGATGCCGTTGGCATTCTTGGCCACGAATGCCCAATGCTGGCTCTTTGTCATCCTCGTGGCCACCAGATTAATTTAAAAACAAATTTGGTTTGATTTCAGGGTTTAATTAACCATTTAATGTCATCATGACATCCACGACACCCTACGGGTGCCAGGACCGAGCGGCTGCAACCCGCAGCCCTCCGGTAACCCCCAGTAAAGCAGCTCAAACTGTGGGGAGGCGCCTGAATTTGTTGGGTGGGGGCGGGATTAGGTGGAACTCGGGAGGTTTTGGGTTAAATAACGCGGGGTTTGGGCTGCAGGGGGCGCTGGAACCAGCAGGGGGCGCTGCCGCCCCGCCCCGGGTGACCTTGCGGGGACGGCGCCGCCATCATGGTGTTTCTGCCGGACGAGTCGCGGTCGCTGCCGCCGCCCCCCCTCACCAACAGGGTCTCGGTGTGGCTGGGCCTGATCGGCTGGTTCTCGGCGCTGCTGGACAACGCGTTCAACAGGCGGCCCGTCCTCAAAGCCGGTGCGGGCGGCGGCGGCGGGGCGGGGCAGAGAGAGGGTTCGGGGCTCTGCGGAAGGGGATACAAGGGACTGGGGGTGACTGTGAGGAATGCGGGGGCGGAGGGAAGTCGAGGCGGCTCCAGAGGTGAGGGGGTTGTGGGCCCGAGGAGGTTGTGGGCCCGAGGAGGTTGTGGGCCTGAGTGGGTTCGGGGCCCGAGGAGGTTTTGGGACTGAGGGGGTTCGGGGCCCGAGGAGGTTGTGGGCCTGAGGGGGTTCGGGGCCCGAGGAGGTTGTGGGCCCGAGGGGGTTCGGGGCCCGAGGAGGTTGTGGGCCTGAGGGGGTTCGGAGCCTGAGGAGGTTGTGGGCCTGAGTGGGTTCGGAGCCTGAGGAGGTTGTGGGCCTGAAGGGGTTGTGGGCCTGAGGGTGTCTGAGGGCTGTAATAGGTTGCAGGGAGGAGGAGAAAACAGCCCTGAGGTGCGGGGCTGGTGGGCAAGGAAGGGAGTGTCTGGGGTTTGGAGTAAATAATGAGGCACTTAGGAGAGGGGGAGTGGAACAGGAGACAGACCTGAGGTGTGGGAGAGGGTATATGGAGTTTGGGGTAACTGAGAACAACACGGGTGGGGAGAAGGGGAGACAGGCCTGAGGTGAGGGAAAGGGATATCTGGGATTTGGGGTGATTATGAAGGAAATAAGAGGAGGGGGCCCTGAGTTGCAGGCGTGGTGGGGAGGGAGCAATGGGAGGGAGTACGTGGGGTTAAAGGTGACTCTGAGGGATATAGGGGTGGGGAGAAGGGGAGACAATCCTGACGTGAGGGGCTGGAGGGAGTTGGGGTTGACTTGGGAAGGGGGTATTTTGCATTTGGGAGAGCTCTTAAGGGATATAGGAGGGAGGGGAAGGGGAGACAGCCCTGAGGTGAGGGTGGTGGGCAGCAAGAGAGGGCTGTGCAAGGCAGTGTGTGGGATTTGGGATGGCTGAGGGATAGAGGGGTTGGGGGAAAGGGAGACAGCTTCGAGGTGATGAGTTGGTGGGGAGAAGCAGTTTGAGGCCTAGGGAAGAGAATATCTGGGATTTGGGGTGATTATGAGGAATCTACAGAGAGGGGGAAGGTGAGGGGATGATGGGTTAGGTAGCTGTGAGAAAGAAATATGTGGGATTTGGGGTGGCTCTAAGGCATATAAGGGTAGGGAGAAGGGGAGACAGCCCTGAGGTGAGAAGTTAGTGGGGATTTAGGCAGGTGAGAAAGGGGGCATTTAGGGTGACTGATATGGTGTGAGGGAAAGGAAGACAGAGGGGTATAGGGGTGGGGGAAAAGGGTCCTGAGGTAAGGGACTGGGAGTGTTAGAGGGGGTTTGGGATGCTGGGGAAGGGGCCATCTGGAATTTGAGGTGACTCTGAGGGATATAGAGTGGGGAGAAGGGGAGACAGCCCTGAATTGAGGGTTAATGCACAGGATGAGAGGTCTGTAGGAGGATCTGTGTGGGCTTTGGGGTCACTCTGAAGGATTTAGGAGTGGGGGGAAGGGGAGGGAACCCTCAGGGGAAGGGATGTAGGATGGGTGTGAGGAAGCTGGGAAAAGGGGGTATGTGGCATTTGGGGTCACTTAAAGGATATAGATGTCAGAAGAAGGAAAGGGAGCCCCGAGGTGATGAGCTGAGGAGGCAGGGAAAGGAGATATCTGGGATTGGGGTGACTCTGTAGGATCTAGGGATAAGGAGAAGGTCAGTGGGACCTTGAAGTGGGGAAACGTTGATCAGTGGGATTTGAGGTGACTGTGTTAGGGTTGTAGGGGCAGGAAGGAGCCTTGAGGTGAAGGGTCTGTAGGTGGGTTAGGTATGCAGGTGATCGGAGTAGGCTGGGAAAGGGGCATAGAATGGGGAGGGGGAAAACTTGGGGTAACTCTCTGAAGGACATAGGATAGGGGGTCAGGAAGGGGAGGGGGCTCTAAGGAAAGGTGGGGAGCTCTCTGACAGGCTGTCAGGTTTGACTAGAGGTCTATGGGTGGCGGTGCTGCAGGGACCATGAGGGTAAAGCAGGGACAGAAGATCTGGGACCTGTGGGACTGAAGTGTGTTGGGGAGCTGGGGAAAGCCAGGAGATGGGCTGAGACAGGAGAGCATTCTTCCTTCTGCCACAGGTGTTCATCGCCAGGTCCTGTTGACGACAATTGGATGGGTCGCTGGCTATTACTTGTGCAGGCGTGAAGAGTATATCCATGCCAAAATGGACAGGGAGTTGTTTGAGTACATCAGGCACCATCCTGAAGACTTTAAGACAGCAGGTACTGTCAGCTGGTGTTTTAAAGAAAAGAAGCATTTCAGCCTGCCAGTAATGAGCCAGTTATGATGGGGTTTAGATAGGAAAATAGATTAATGATCTGCTTTGATGACCAACTCTTTGTCCAAAAAACTTTCTTTGTCTCTGCCACTTTTATATTAAAGTAAGAAATAATAATGTAGACCATGAGCCAGCAATGAGCCGTTGTGGCCCAGAAGGCCAATGGCATTCTGGGTCAGAAGAGGGGTCATTAGGAGATCGAGAGAGGTTCTCCTCTCCCTCTACTCTGCCCTGATGAGACCATATCTGGAATACTGTGTCCCGTTCTGGGCTCCTCAGCTCCAGAAGGACAAAGAGCTGCTGGAGAGAGTCCAGCGCAGAGCCACAGAGATGATGGAGGGACTAGAAGATCTCCCTTATGAGAAAAGGCTGAGGGAGCTGGATCTCTTTAGCTTAGAGAAAAGGAGACTGAGGGGTGACCTCATTAATGTTTATAAATATGTGAAAGGTGGGTGTCAGAAGGATGGAGCCAGGCTCTGTTCAGGGGCATCTAGTGATAAGGGGCAGTGGGTGTGAGCTGGAACAGAGGAGGTTCTGCATCAGTCTGAGAAGGAACTTCTTCCCAGTGAGGGTGACAGAGCACTGGAAGGGGCTGCCCAGAGGGGTTGTGGAATCCTCTTCTGTGGAGACGTTTAAAACCTGCCTGGACGTGTTTCTATGCAGCTGGATCTAGATGATCTTACTCTGGCAGGGGGATTGGACAGGATGATCTTTCGAGGTCCCTTCCAATCCCTAATGTTCTGTGATTCTGTGACCAAACTCATGCCATTGAAGGAGAAACAAAGAGTTTGCAAGAACGGGTTTTATTCTTGTCAAATCACAATTTTACTGTTGAGTTTGGGGAACTAGCAGTGAATGTTGACTCCTGAATGGTGTGGAGAACATTCAGAAAATAATCAGAGCAGGTGAAAGAAGAATGATTCTGGTTTGAGGTACAAGAAGTAGAAAGGTCAGGAAATGTGAAGCACCAGAGGCTTGTGCTGGCTTTGAGCTTTGGTGAACAGCAGTGTTTTACTAAATGTGGTTGTGAAGCCCAGAAACACAACACCAAGTTTGGGTGAATTGGGTGAAAATTGTCTTGTTTCTCTAATCAAACACAGGTAGGTGACTCTGGTGATTGGACTGTGATTCACTTTGTGCCCTTTGGTAGGGTAGATGGTTGAACTCGATGATCCCAGGGGTCTTTTCCAACCAGAGTGATTCTGTGATTCTGTGGAAACAACTGTTAGAACCAACATCTCTTCCCAGGGATCTGCAGTGCAGCCTCGTAGAAAAGAGTCACAGAATCAGTTTGGTTGGAAAAGACCATTAAGGTCATTGAGTCCAGCTGTAGCCCCCGCACTGCTGGGTCAGAGTCACAGGATCATTGAGGTTGGAAAAGACCCCTGGGATCATTGAGTCCAACCATCAACCCTACTGTACATGTTCACCCCTAAACCAGATCTCCCAACGCTACATGTAAGCATCTTTTAAACTCATCTAGGGATGGAGACTCAACCACCACCCTGGACAGCCCATTCCAGTGCCTTTAGGTCGCTGCTAAACTGTGTTCCTCAGCACGACATCTCCATGTCTTTCAGTCCCTCCAGGGACAGTGACTCTGCTGCTGCCCTGGGCAGCCCAGCCCAGGCCTCGATAAATCTTTCAGGCAATAAATTGTTCCTCATTCCATCCTAAACCTCGCCGCACACAAAGCTCAAGGCTGTTTCATCACAGAATCCCAGAACATTAGGGATTGGAAGGGACCTCGAAAGTTTAATCCCCCCACCACAGCAAGGTCCCCTAGATCAAGTCACTTTTTCCTAGGGAGAAGTGACCAGCTCCAACTGCCTGAATTTCACGGAGTTGTCAAGAGCAAGAAGGGCTCCCATGAGCTTCCTTTTCTCCAGACTAAACCCCCAACCCCTCACTTTCCTCAACTGCTCCTCAGAGTACTTGAGCTTCAGACCTGTCCCCAGCTTTGTTGCCCTTCTCTGGTCACAGTCTTTTCCTTCTTGGAGTCTGAGGCCCAAAACTGAGCCTGGGATTTGAGGTGCAGCCTCAACACTGCCCCAGTGGGGAGAAGAAGCACGGGTGTCATTTACACAGCAAGCAAAGATTCCACTGTGGGTAGCAAAAGCCACATTTCTGATGGGTTTGTTACCAGAGAGTCACTGACTCACAGAACATCAGGGATTGGAAGGGACCTCGAAAGATCATCCAGTCCAATCCCTCCACCACAGCAGGATCCCCTAGACCAAGTCGCAAAGGAACATGTCCAGGAAGGTTTTAAACTTCTCCATAGAGACTCCACAACACCCCTGGGCAGCCCCTTCCAGTGCTCTGTCACCCTCACTGGGAAGAAGTTCCTTCTCAGATTGATGTGGAACCTCTTCTGTTCCAACTCACACCCATTGCCTCTTGTCCTATTATTGGATGACACTGAGCAGAACCTGGCTCCATCCTCCTGACACCCACCCTTTCCATACAAAACCTGTAGACTATACATCATGCCAGGGAAATCTTGATGATGTGATTTACTGCAGAAAGTAGAAAAAAACAGGAGCAATTCAGGTGTTTTTTCGGGTTTTTTTAATGGGAATAGATCCCGAAAAAGTGCATCAGGTTTAGTTTTACAATTCTCTGTGAGAATTCTGTGCCTGATAGCTCAGCCTGGCCTGAGCACTGCCCTTGGTATGGGCATCTGTCACTTACAAACAGCAGGGCTCTACGGATCTCCTCACCAGAGGTGATCTTGCTCTGCAGAGGGATCGGACTATATGATATTTCAAGGTCCCCTCCAATCCCCAATGATTCTATGCCAGCTCCAGACCCCATCAATCACTGCCAGGTAGGTGACTTCTTCAGACAGAGAAACAAAAGAGAAAAGAACGCTTATATTTCTGATTTTCCCGCAAGTATCTCTCTACCATGAAATCTCTACCTATTAAACTCTAATTCCTGTGAAGCACTGGCCATACTCGAGGTCCAGTGTTCTGTTTCAGGTACCTCCCAACGAGGTACAGAAAGCAGACAGAGAGAAGACACTCTTCTTTTTTTCTTTCCCATTGTTAAAATCATGAAACCTACCAGCCTGGTTTCATAATCCGCTCACCGGAGCCATCCCTTATCTCCTTCTTTTGAAGGAGGCGGGCGTGTGAACTCATATCCTGCCGTGACCCCCAGTCGCGGGATAACTGCTGGCTGCTGTGTGACTGCTGCAAATCCAGCTGCACGGATGAAGCTTGGCTCTTCCTGCCAGGGAAGAACCAGCCTCTGCTCCTGCAGTTTGAGCAGTGCATCAGCTTTTAGTAACAGAGAGGTAATGAAATACCCAGCCGCTCTTTATTCTTCAAGGAGAGCGTAATGCTATTACTCAACAGCAAGTAATGACAGGATTTTAGCTCCCTTTCAGCACACAGAAGAAAAGCCTTTACTCAAACTAGTAATTATTGCTACTGTTAAAGAACTAAACTACCTATAATGGATGAGCTTGAGGTAGGAAGCCCTAAAGAATGAGAAAGCTGCATCCTCAACAGCAGTGGGGAGACAGACCTTTCTTGCTTTATTAAACTGCTCATAATCCAGTGAATTATTTGTCTCTCTAAACTACTTCAGAAGAATGAACAACACTGGAAGAGCTGGACAACAACGTTATACACTAGGAAGAACTTCCTAGAAAAACTTTGCATCTTCACACAGTCATCTAAAGACCAGAATATTTTAAAGACATTTTTAGGACACTAATTCATTAAGAGTTGTGGGGTTTTTATGTTAGACATAAGGGTCCAGAGAAGGGCAACAAGGTCGGGGAAGGATCTGGAGAGCAAACCTTGTGAGGAGAAGCTGAAGGAGTAGAGCTGGTTAGTCTGGAGAAAAGGAGGCTGAGGGGAGACCTTATTGCTGTCTGCAACTGCCTGACAGGAGGGTGTGGAGACGTGGGGTTGGTCTCTTCTCACAAGGAACAAGTGATAGGATGAGAGGAAACAGACTCAAGCTGCCCCAGGAGAAGTTTAGGTTGGACATGAGGACAAACTTCTTCCTGGAAAGGGCCCTCAGCCCTTGGAACAAACTGCCCAGGCAGGAAGTTGAATCACCATCCCTGGCTGTGTTTCTGAGACATCAAGATCTGGAGCTCAGGGACAGGGTTTAGCAGTAGCCTTGGGACAGTTAAGGTAATGGCTGGACTCAAACTTAAAGGGCTTTTCCAACCTAAATGATTCTGTGATTTCTATTTCTCATTGTTTGTTCCTCAACCTCTCCCACAGAAGTTCTGGGCATTTGAAACAACATCCAAGATGTGATCTTGTGAGTCAATTCAAACAACAAACTGTAAGAGCCTGGCAAACTGAAAGCTGTTTATCCATTGCAAAAATAGTGTTAACTTATGAAAACAAATAAAGGTTGAACTCCACCAGATAATTCTAGACTGAGTACAGTCCACAAGTTACAGTTACCAAGTTAATACTCCTGCAAAACACAAGGATGTGAAGAAGCAAATACAGGGTCACAGGGATGATGCACTGACTCGTAACTGTGATAGATCTTAATGCTTGAAAGAAATAAGATATAAACATCCTTTAACTCACTTTTGTTGAACGAAGCCATTGCCTTCAAATCTCTCTGATTGCATCAAACTCCTGCCAAGGTACCTGTAATGAGAACCATGACGCAGAATGAGGAACATATAGACTTGCTACTAATTTTTATCACTTTATCAGAATGAATATTTCCTCTGGTAACGTGCTCATAAGCTTCACAGTTACACTGATCATTAGGGGTTGGAAGGAACCTTGAGGGGTCATCAAGTCCAAACCCCCTGCTCAAGCAGGATCACAGAACCTAAGACAGGTCACACAGGAACCCATGCAGACGGGTCCTGAAACTCTCCAGAGAAGGAGACTCCACAACACCCCTGGGCAGCCCCTTCCAGCACTCTGGCACCCTCACAGTAAAGAAGTTCCTCCTCACGTTGAGGTGGAACTTCGTATGCTCTAACTGACACCCACTGTTGTCCTATCACAGGGCATAAGTGACAAGAGATTGTCTCTTTCTTCTTGACACCCTGTCCTCATGGATTTATAGACAGTGATTAAGTCTCCTCGTAACCTTTTCCTCTCCAAGATGAAGACCCCCAGGTCTCTCAATCTCTCCTCATAAGGCAGGTAATCCAGTCCCCTCAACACCTTCATGGCCCTCTGTCAGACTCTATCAATCAGATCTCTGTCCTTCTTGAACCAGGAAGCCCAGAACTGCACACAATACTCCAGATATGGCCCCACATTTGTAAACTGCTCTTAACATGTTGTAATATCACAGAACATTAAGGATTGGAAGGGACCTTGCAAGATCATCCAGTCCAATCCCCCTGCCACAGCAGGATCCCCTAGATCCAAACACACAGGAACATGTCCAGGCAGGTTTCAAACATCTCCAGGGAAGGAGATGCAATATAACTACTATTGCTTTATGTAAATGATCCCTACGATGATATTTGGAAAAAGCCCAACTGAAAAACAAACTCCCAAAGTAAAACAACAAAAAAATCCACTTCTGAAGTTATTTATTGACTTCTATGCTACTATCCCAAAGACCAGAGTTCATTTCTTCTCAGAGATGATATAGATTTCTATCTTCTGTGCTGAGAATAACTCAATATTGTTGAAAGGAGCAAAACAGGGAATTGTGGTTAAAGAAGAAATATGATTCTCTGCCCGGCCTTTGTGGCTAGGGAAGAAATACGACTCTGTGCGGTGCCTTTCAGCACAGCTTCCAGCTATAGGTCTGGTTCAAAGGTACTGAGGTCAGTGGATGCTGCTCTGCTGACCTCCTGCTCCGTGGATGTGACTGGAGGACCCTGCAGGTGCTTTGTTATTTCTTCCCTAAATGCCTCCTTCCTTGCAGTTTGCCATTTCTGGTGCTGTTGATGGTAACAAGGACAGAGTTCACTTTTATGCCTTATTTTCTTGCTCTCTCTGAGCTTAGCAGTCCATGAAGTAGAGCTGCCCTACTGCTGACCACCCCAAGGGGCTGTATCTATCACTTGGTGAAGTCAGCATTGATTTTCCCATCACTGATCCTTATCCACCAGAAGAGAGATGGAAAATAACCATCTCTGGAGCTCTGCATGTGGCACATGCACTAAGCCGTAAAGCAGGGCCCATACCTATGAAATGATAGCTGGATGGCCAGGGAAATTATGCTCTTTGAGCCACCCTGACAGACCGACACCTACAAGCGCTGAATTCTCACGACTGGAGGGCATGCAGCCATCATCTTGCAGCACTCCTTAAGAACAGATCAATCCCACCCCTCCTGTACAAAACAAGGTTGCTAAGAAGAATAAATCTGCTCTATTTGCAAACTACACGAAGAGATTTATTGTCTACCAGACCTGTTCTGAGAAATCACATCAGTTTACAGATCGTTCCCGAGCAACCGAGTGTGAGGGCTCCACATGCAAAACGTGAGCAGCGGCACAGGGTGCTCACTGCCAGCTGAACAGGAGCCAGCAGGGTGCCCAGGGGGCCAAGAAAGTCAATGGTATCCTGGCCTGGATCAGAAACCAGCAGGAGTAGGGAGGGGATGGTGCCCCTTTACTCGTCAGACCATACATTGAGCATTGGGTTCAGTTTAGGGCGCCACAGGATAAGAAAGACATTGAGGAGCTGGAGCGGGACCAGAGAAGGGCAACAAGGCTGGGGAGAGGGTTGGCAAACAGGCTGCATGGAGAGCGGCTGAAGGAACTGGGGGTTACTGAGTCTGGAGAAGAGGAGACTGAGAGGAGGCCTTATTCCTCTCTACAGCTACCTCAAAGGAGGTTGTAGCGAGGCTGCTGCTGGTCCCTTCTCCCAAATTACTAATGATAGGATGAGGGGAAATGGCCGCAAGGGACCCTTAGATCAGACCTTAGGAAGAAGCTCATTGCTGAGAGAGTGGTTAGGCACTGGAACAGTTTGCCCATGGAGGTGGTGGAGTCGCCATTCCTGGAGTACCTAGAGCCCTTGAGGCCACAGGCTAGGTATGAGGGAGCTGTTGGGCTGAGGGCTGGACTTGCTGATCCTGGAGGTCCTTTCCAGCCATGATGATTCTATGAATCACAGAACTCACCGGTACACGCTTGGTGAGTCAGGTTTCCTATGCAAATGGTCACATTAACATTGATTTTATTGGGAATTTTCTGAAAAGATCCTTCAGTGTCTCCTGTCCTCTAGCTGGTTGCACCCACTATAGCGACAGCACCGACTCAGATTTGCAGACAGTAGCAATAAAGGGAAAGTAATGGCCAGGAAAAAAAAAAAAGGAGCAAAACTGAAGATGAAGTTCACAGAAAAATATCTGCAGGATTTGCTCGCATCGGTTTTCAGCGATGAACCAAAGGCTGCCAAGGTCAACCTGAATTTCTCATTGATTTATTGGACTTCTGCCGCCTCCCTTTGTTTCACTTACAGACTTTAACTCGTGGTCGGCAGGGAGAACTGATGGCAAGACCCACGGCTCTTTTTCATTCGGAATTGCAGCCGATATTAAGCAGAGGTATGAGACACAAAAGCACTCTGCTTCCGCATAATCAGAGCAGAGCTGGACGAAACAGAGGGATGCAGCAGTTACAATGCAACGATGACCCCAGTCTTTTCTCTCTCCTAGTGATCCTGGTCCTCTTGAATCACAGAATCACAGGATTGGAAGGGACCTCTAAAGGTCATCTAGTCCAATCCCCCTGTAACAAGCAGGGACACGTCTAACTAGACCAGATTGCTCAGCGTCCCATCCAGCCTGACCTTGAATGATTTAGGTTGGAAGGAACCTTGAAGATCAATGATCCACAATCATGGTTGTATTATCCCTCTACAAACCTGGTAACTATTTAAAACCTGTTTATTTGTCTATTTTTGGAAGGAAATAGTGTGGGCAAAATGAAAGGCACAGGTTAGTTGCCTACCAATCCTTGGGTCAGTGAAGTGCCCTTGCCTGAAATCTCTGCACTTTCCAGAGGTGCTGACAAGTCTGGTTTTAAAGCCATCGATCAACCCATTCCTCTGCTGCTGTCAGCAGGCCAGATCCTTCACTCTTTTCTTACTTAAGTATCCCCCTTACTCATGTGAAGTGTTGGATTTGTTTTTTCTTTAAATATCAAACAGTAGAGGAATAAAAACTACTACGGAAATTGACAGATCTCAGCTAACTGTAGCTGTTACTGCCTGGCTTGTCTAGAAATCACAGAAACATTAGGGATTGCAAGGGACCTTGAAAAATCATCCAGTCCAAACCCCGTGCCACTGGCATTCTCAAAGGCCACAACATTCTAGCTATGGTCTGACAACGGAGAGAAGTCTCACTTCTTACACTGCCTGCTCTTCGTCTCTGCCTCAGGAGATGTTTAGTCTCATGTGAAGACCACAAAGTGCTTTGAAACCAAGCAGGAACCCCTCAGAAGAGGACACAAGAAGAGTGACAGCACTGAAGGAAATCAGAATGTACCCTTTCACTCCCTCTGAATAAAGCTCTGGAGCTCCTGGTATATTTCTCAGGGAGGTGCTGTGATTTACAGAGTCTAATTCTGGAGCTGTTTACATGTTTTTGGTCTGAATAAAAAACCAGCCATTGATTAGCCTGAGCTACTAAAATATCTCTGCAGCAATCTCATTCCTGCAGATGCACTCATTGATATTCTCCAGGTAAATTATGCCAACACAGGGAGCATTTACAGCTGTTCCCTTCCAGTGCTGTTCCACCCAGAGATGTTCCGCCATTCACTTACAAGCACAAGCCGTACAACTGGATTACTTAAACATTTTAATTAGTCATTGTTGCCGAGAGATGATGTTAGAGCCACAGAACACCTTTCTGAAGGATTTACTCATCGTAAATCTGTCAATAAACAACAAAAGAACACGGAGGGGCTGCTGTAATGTGAAGAAGGTAATAATCTCCAGTACATCTGTATTGATTTTGACCAGGCTGGGATCTGATCTGTAGTGTCTTTAATTAAAGAACTGGATGGAAAGTGCTTGTTCAGGATAGGAGGGGGGCAAACTGGCAAGCCTTGCAATCTCCAAAGATGGAGCAGGAGGGAGGTGATGGTGCCCCTGGATTCTGCACTTGTGAGACCACACTGGGAGCACTGGGTTCAATTTTGAGTGCCACAGGATCAGAAGGACATTGAGGGGCTGGAGCAGGGGCAGAGAAGGGCAATGAGGCTGGAGAGAGCACTAGCAAACAGGCCCTATAAAGAGCTGCTGAGGGATCTGGGGCTATTTAGCCTAGAGAAGAGGAGGCTAAGAGGAGACCTTCTTGCTCTCTATAGCTACCTCAAAGGAGCAAAAGCTGCTGCAGGTCTCTTCTTCCAAATTCGTAATAACAGGATGAGGGGAAACGGCCTCAAGTTGCATCACGGTGGAATTAGACTGGATCTTAGGAAGAAGTTCTTTGCTGAGAGAGTGGCTGGGCACTGGAACAGGCTGCCCAGGGAGGTGGTAGAGTCCCCATCCCTTGGGGTGTTTAAAAACCGAGTAGCCAAGAGCACTTTGAGGCCATGTTCGAGGGATGAGGGAGCTGTTGGGCTGAGGGCTGGACTTGGTGATCCTGAAGGTCCTTTCCAGCCATTATGATTCTATGATCACCATGGCCCATCTCAAGGCACTGTTCACAACACAAGCAAAGGTCATTTTTGCACTAGCCACAGATATTTATTTTCCTCTGCCTTTTTAAACCCAGTTGGAGCGTTTGAGTGTCAGAAGTAATCAGCAGTGAATTAATTACAAACATGGATTTAGTAATTGCTTCTTTGCTGGAATTTAATATTTGCCTCCCAGTAATCTAGAGGGGGAGTCGGCTCTGCATTGTTCAGCACCGTTCCAGGGGATTAGTAAGAATTTCACAACTACTGTATTTTTTAAGTCTTTTGGATGACGGGTAATTAACTGAAGCACAGAGTACAAACACCGCTTTGGTAAGAAAAAATACCCAGCTTGTCATTCTCATTGGGAGAGGTCAGGTGCAATTTTAATCTGGCTGGAAACCTCTCTTGTTCTTGCAAAGACCTGCCTGGTGTTGCATGCTGGTAGAAACTCTAGATTTATAGGGCAGACTTGGAGATTCATATAGAGATGGACAGGAGAGCCCAGGAAAAATAACAAACAGCCTGTCCCCGACACATTTTTATTGCCTAGGGTGTTAACACTAGATTTAACTATCTGACACTCAGAATCACAGAATTATTGAGGCTGGAAAAGACCTCTAAGATATCCAGCCCATCACCTCATACCACCACAATCAGCCAGACCAGGGCACTAAGGGCCACAGCCAGGTTGGCCTTCCACACCTCCAGGGATGGGGACTCCACCACTGCTCCAGGCAGTCCATTCCAGGCTCTGAGCACCCTTTCCATGAGGAAGGGCTTCCTAACATCCAGCCTATCCATCCCTCGGCAGCTTTAGGCTCTGCCCTCTCATCCTGGTGCTGGTTGTCCAGGACAATAGCCTGACCCCCACCTGACTGCAACCTCCCTTCAGGGAGTCAGAAAGAGGGAGAAGGTCTCCCCTGAGCCTCCAGGCTGAACACCCTCCGCTCCCTCAGCCTCTCCCCATCAGTCTTTCCCTCCAGTACCTCCCCCAGCCTCGTTGTTCCTCTGGACCCACTCCAATCCCTCCATCAGTTTCTTGAAGTGAGGGGCCCGGCACTGCCCACAGGGGAGGCCTCTCCAGTGCCCAGGACAGGGAGAGAATGATGTCCCTAGTCCTGCTACTAGCGACCTATTGGTCCCTAGTCCAACCTAGTCCTGTACAGGTTGGTAACAAATATCTGCTCAAAGATGTTTCCTCAACCAAATCCATCAGCTCTTTTAATTCAGTAGCCACTATCTACAAACAGATTTTCACTGAATCACATAACATTCGGGATTGGAAAGGACCTCAAAAGATCATCTAGTCCAATCCCCTGCCACAGGAGGATCACCAAGATCAAGTCGCACAGGAACATGGCCAGTCGCGTTTTAAATGTCTTCAGAGAAGGAGACTCCACAACAAACTAGAAAGTCTGGAAAAAGTCCCAAACCCAGAGACACTGTTGAATCAGAAAGCCACCCACCTGCTTTTACATTTGAATTTATAGGGAAAGAAACTCCAACTTTGGGAACAAACCAGTGTGGAGGTAAAACATCCTGTTACCATTTGCCTTTCTAGAGGTAAGAAGTGAAGAGAAGAAAGATGAAGAGTCTCATTGCTGCTATTTGCTTTGTTCAGCTGGCATAATATTAACTGATAGATGACATTAAAACCGTCTGTTTGGCCACGAATCCTTTTGGCCACCAGTATCGCGAGTTGATTGAACAAAAAAAAATGCAGTTGGGATACAAACTGGGCCAGAGCAGGGTGCAGCTGTAGCTACAGTAACACCTGCCAGATCAACACTGTGCCCAGTATCTTGATCTGATGGAAATCAAATCAAAATCTCTAATTAAATTTAATAGGGGCCCTTTCCTTTTATGTATCCAAAAATGAATGGAGTCAGGTGGAAAGCTTTCTTCTTTAGAAGAGAATCACAGAACATTAGGGATTGGAAGGGATCTCAGTAGATCGTCCAGTCCAATCCCCCAAAGTCCTTTTAGGGGCAAAGTCTTATCACATTCCTTAGCAGAAAGGCAGACAGGTATTCCTATCTAAACACTGTTTTCTGAAAAGATTAGATTTCATATCTGTAACCAGATTTTACTAACTGTAGTAAATAGCCTATTCCATATTTTTCATTCATTATTCCTATTTAAATCAATGTTTCTGACACCAGGAAGCCTGGAAAATCAAAGCTGGGTACCAGTCATAGAATCAAGGAATCACAGAATCATTAGGGATTGGAAGGGACCTCGAAAGATCATCTAATCCAATCCCCTCATACTACTATTTTAATGATTTCAAATAAACTGTGAGGCCAACTCACCTAGTGGCTGTTCAGCTCTTCAAGAAGATTTGGACAGGCTAGAGAGTTGGGACTTAAAGAGGAATGCAATGAGTTTTAACACAAACAAATGTAGAGCCCTTGACTTGGGAAGGAATAATGGGAGGCATCAATAATGTTAGGTAGTGACCAGCTAGAGAGCATCTCTGGGGAGGGGGAGCTTGGAGTTGTTGCGGATAACAAACTAAAAATGGATCAGCAATTAGCCCTCGGGGTCAAGAAGGCCAACAGGGTGTTGGAATGGATCAAGAGAAGGGTGTCTGAGAGACAAATCATAGAGCTGTCAGTGCATAATGACTCCAGCACGTATGAATTACATAAGCTTGGCAAACTTTAAGTAACCCCAGACAGAATTTCTACATTTAAATGTCTGTTTATTTATTCAGAGGCACTTTTCACAGATTATCTGTATGGAAAGAATCTCAACTGTAGATAAATTAGGATCTATCTCTTTAAATAGATCTTTAAAACCTATCCATTTAAATTAGGATCTATCTCTTCATTAGCATTGATTTTAATGCTTTAACATCACGGGGGGTGCCCTGGAATGTCTGAATTCCTGTCACTTTTGCTACAGGAGATTAGAGTTCTGGCTATCTAATATTCTGACAAATCAGGCCTAATTATCATCCTCTAAAAGGAAGGGATTGATAAAATCAGAGAGCCGATTATTTTAGGGACTGCAGAATAAACTATGAAGTGCTACAAACAATTAGCAAAGGATCTCCAGGGGCCTGAAGGGGAGAGCTGAGACACAAGCAAGTCAGATTAGAACTAATCAGGATTGATAGGAGAATTAGATCTCCAAAGCACTGCATGGAGTTAAAAAGAGAGAAAATTCAAAAACTCATTGGGCAGCTTTCCTGGGGACATGAACAGCGAGTGATGAACCAGAGTCTACAGACTAAGCAACATGTTGGTTCATTAGAGGAGGTCACACTGTCCTAGCTCTCCCCTGGGAAAGAAAGAACCCACTTCGTACAGCACAGACAAGGGAGAATCCCCATGACTGAGAGCTTTGGCTGTATTTGATGTCTTGGTATTTCAGTGTTCTTTGCAGATTTTGGTCCAGTTTTGGGTGCCATGGTATCAGAAAGACATTGAGGGGCTGAAGCAAGGCCAGAGAAGGGCAACAAAGCTGGAGAGAGGGCTGGCAAACAGGTCCTATGGAGAGCAGCTGAGGGAACGGGGGTTGTTTAGTCCAGTGAAGGGCAGGCTGAGAAGAGTTCTTCATCTCTATAGCCATCTCAAAGGAGATTGTAGCGAGGTTGCTGCTGGTCTCTTCTCTCAAATGACTAATGATAGGACAAGGGGAAATGGCCTCAAGTTGCATCAAGGGAGGTTTAGATTGGATCTTAGGAAGAAGTTCTTTCCTGAGAGAGCAGTTGGGCACTGGAACAGGCTGCCCGGGAAGGGGGTGGAGTCCTCCTCCCTAGCAGTGTTTAAAAACTGAGTACCTAGAGAACTTGAGGGGCCTAGGGGTTAGGTCTAGCAGTTAGGGAGCTGTTGGGCTGAGGGCTGGACTTGACAATCTTGCAGGTGCTTTCCAGCCATGATGATTCTATGATTCCAACTTTCAGTTTGGTGGCAAAAATGACTCTATTTTTATTCTCATGATTTTTGGCTCCTATTATATTGCTATTTATTACTTTTCATGGTAGAAGCTGGAAGAACATCATCAAAAGCTGTAGAAGAATGAGGAACAGAGCTTCACATGAGAAAATTAATTGTATTGTCCTATTCAACAGGTAAGACATGGAAAAAAATTCATTGATTTGAAAAATTTAATGCAAGCACGGATTACAGAAAATGTAACCTAGGAAGGGCAGCCAGGGATTCTCCAGAGTCTTCAGTGAATCTCTGGTTTCAAACCAGTTCCATCAAATTCCATCACTTCTCTCTACTTCTAAGAGCTTCCTTACAAAAACCAGGAATTATGAACCTCTCCACAGTTTCAGGGAGGTTGTCTGGGAAAGAAACGTCTCACTGTGGTGAAGCCCTGGCTGACAATAGCTCTGAAGCCCAGAAAGATGGATGATCGCAGTCTCTGTCCGTGGCTGAAAAGATGTGGCTGTGTCAGAACATCAAGGCAGCAGAGATTTTCTTCTGACTGATTATTCTGTCCTGTTCATTTACAGCAGTCGCTGTTGTCTATGGCCTGTAAGGAGCTGAGGGCAGCTATGTTTTCCTGGAGCATCTCCATTAATGTGACCAAATGATTTTGAATCATGGTGGTCTTTATCACACACGATGGTTCCTGTGCCTTTGTGGCTGGAAAATTGCCGCTGTATTACCCAACCTCCAGCATTCTTTCAGGAGAAGATAAATGTCACTGCCCTGAGACAACCTTTCTCTTCTCTGTCCCCATCACCAGACTAGTCGGAGTTTCCTCCCTTGAGTAGGAAATGTGGCTGAAATCTCCTAAGTCCTTCTCCTCTCCTTGCAAAATCTTACGATGGCTTTCAGTCTGTTTACTCTGACCTTTTAAAATATCAGATTAAGCTTAAAAGTAAGAGTGAGCCAAACTACCAAAGGCACAAATAAATCCGAATTTAAATATATTAACTATTCCACAATGTTTCCTCATGTTTCAGTGGCGGCTTTTTTCATCTGCTTGATGTTTGCTGGCTCCTGGCTGGCATTTATGACACTCTGCAGTAGGATTTTGCACACTGAGGGCCTTACATCAAAAGCAACTAAATGCTTTAGAAAACAAACTGAAAGAGTGATGATTTAGATCAGGTTCTAGGAAGAAATTCCTCCCACAGAACGGTCCATGGAGGTTGTGGCTACTCCATCCCTTGAAGTGTTCAAAGTCAGGTTGGATGGGGTGGTCCAGGGAGGTTGCGACTGATCCACCCCTGGAAATGTTCAAGGCTGTGTTGGATGGGGTGGTCCAGAGAGATTGCAACTGATTCACCCCTGGAAGTGTTCAAGGCCAGCTTGGATGGGGTGGTCCAGGGAGGATGCAGCTGATCCATCCCTGGAAGTGTCCAAGGGCAGGTTGGATGGGGCTCTGGTGAGAAATGTCCCTGCCCATGGCAGGGGGATGGAACTAGATGATCTCCGAGGTCCCTTCCAATGTAAACCACTCTGTGATTCCGTCTGGAACAGGATTATAACAGAAGAAGAATCATTACATGCATTATATAGGTGAGAAAAATGAAGGAAGGAGAGGATGACTAATTGGATCAAGGCCTCTGAGCCATTCAACAGCAGAATTAAAGGTGCAATTTAAAAATCCCAGCTCCCACTTTATTTCTAAGGAAAAAGCACAAGAGACTGTGAGAAAGCTCAGAATAAACCAGATATGGCAGGCAAAGGTAAATTAATGCACAACAAGAACCACAGGCATCTACTGAAATCTATCAGTTTGAATGCAACCCATTCACTGTGACCGATAGAGAAACAAATTCTTATCATTGCCACTAAATGCTGAAACTTAGAGCAAACCCGAGCAGCAGATGCGGCAAACAACCACGAGCAGGTAAATGATACCTGCTGTCAAATGACTTTTCTAACCCAGACATCCATTAGTTGACACCGGCGCCCTTCAGTTGCACAGGGCTGGCACTCCAGATAGCAACAGGGATTTCAAGTGATAACGTCAAATCAGAAACAATTATTCACCCCACAATAAGCAAAACTGAGGGCTGTGACATTCTACAGCAGCAGTGTCAAATTCTCATGTGTCTCACAGACTCACAGAACATTAGGGATTGGAACAGACCTTGAAAGATCATCCAGTCCAATCCCCCTGCCACAGCAGGATCACCTAGATCCAGTCTTTTTAAACACCTCCAGAGAAATAGACTCCACAAGGTCCCTGGGCAGCCCTTTCTAGTGCTCTGTCACCCTCACCATGAAGAAGCTCCTTCTCAGATTGATGTGGAACCTCCTACGTTCCAGCTGACACCCATTGCCCCATGTCCTATCATTGGGTGCCCTTAAGCAGAGCCTGGCTCCATCCTCCTGACACCCACCCTTCACATATTTATCAACACTAATTCGGTAACCCTTCAGTCTCCTTTTTATCAAGCTCAAGAGCTCCAGCTCCCTCAGCCTTTCCTCAGCAGGGAGATGCTCCCCTCCCTTCATAATCTCTCTGGCTCTGCGCTGGACTCTCTCCAGCAGCTCTGTGTCCTTCTTGAACTGAGAGGCCCGGAACCAGACACAATATTCCAGATGTGGTCTCCTCAGGGCATGAAAGTAGGAACTTGGAAGGATGCTGGAACCCCACAGAGAGGAGGGATGGCCCTCACTGTGATGGGTTAGGTTCCGCCTTTAATCCTCAAACCAGCAGACTCATCAAGAGCAGCGGCAGGGAAACAGGAACCTAAGGATGGTCTCAGAATCAATGGCAGTGAAAAACTGCCTTAATGTGCTGACATCACTCCAGCTCTTGAGCAACTGGACAGTTTATTTGGGTATCTGTTACTGAAGCAGATCTCTCTGTGCTCTTCCAGGTTTAATTCTGGGTTCTGTCAAAGGAGAAGGCTGCTGTGGAATTAGCAATTTGAGAAGTTCCTCTTCAGATAAAGAGGGAAAAAAGAAACACAGTTCAAAACACTGTGTTAAAATTCAAATGTAGTGGCCACAACATGAATCTCTTTTGCTGGCCATACGACTCTAACTCAATTTGCTTTAAATGAAGAAAGAGATAAGAAAAGGATTTAGACAGCCTAGTTTGTGCTTTTGGTCATCTAACTTGGGACAGCTGGATTTGGAAATAAGAAATAATGTCAAAATTTTGGTTTTAAAAGCAAAATGCATGAAAAGCCTCAATGCTTTCTGCTCCTCATCAAGCTGAAAGGTGAGTTTAACTCTTCAAGACCAGAGTGCTCCAGTGAAACCACAGGACTGATGCCCACATACACAGAAAAGTTATCACTTTGGCTAGTAAATCATTCAAGAATCAATTTTGACTCACAATAGAATAAATCTGGAACTTTCAGGGGTTTTTGTTTTGCTAAACATGTTTACAAATGGGCTGATGTACAATGTCCTGGATTTGCTCCTTACCCTGAGTAATTCCCCACAGTTCAAGAAAGAGATTGAGCTGTTGGAGCGGTTCCAGAGGAGCAAGGAGGCTGGGGAAGGGACTGGAGGGAAAGGCTGATCAGGAGAGGTTGAGGGAGCTGAGGGTGTTGAATCTGGAGGAGACTCAGAGGGAGACCTTCTCTCTCTCTCCAATTCCCTGAAGGAAGGTTGTGGTCAGGTGGTGGTTGGGCTCTTCTGCCAGGCAGCCAGCACCAGCACAACAGGCCAGGGCCTGAAGCTGCCAGGGGAGGGTTAGGCTGGATGTTGGGAAGCCCATCCTCACAGAAAGGGTGATCAGAGCCTGGAATGGACTGCCCAGGGCAGTGGTGGAGTCCCCATTGCTGGAGGTGTTTAAGGACAGCCTGGCTATGGCCCTTAGTACCCTGGTCTGGCCGATGTGGTGATGTTAGGTCCTGGGCTGTGCTTGATGTTCTTAGAGGCCTTTTCCAGCCTCAGTAATTCTGTGATTCACTTCACTGCTGTTTGCACATTAATCCAACTACCTCTAATTTTAAAACAGCAGAAGAGTGATGGCTCTGCCTAAATTTGTAAGTTTATACCAATTTTAGAGACAGAATCCTGTCTCAATGGAAAACTATAGGTTATTTTTTATTACTTCTATTGTCTATTTATTTGATTGTCTTCACTGAATGTTAAACATGGAGGGCCTTCTATTTCCTTTATTTATCCTACAGTCTTCCACTGCTGAAACGACTCCATCCTGCAGCACCCAAGGAGGACTCCAAGGGATCACGCTGAGTTAGCAAGAGGAACAGGTTACCTCTGTTCACTGCATCATTCCTCATTCTCACTGCGATTGTTGCCCAGGAACAATTAATGCTGCTCCATTTCCCAGCAGCAATGCAGCTGCAATTCCCAGGTACCAAACACATCCTCTTTGAACAACTGCCTCATCCTCCTTAGAGGAGAAAAGTGTTTCATTAATATAAAAAAAGGGTATTTTGTTGCTGCTTCACACAATTCCTATCACACAAGGTACAGGCCAATGAGAAAACTGATGCAAAGATGGAAAACCTCCCAGCTGATTGCTGGAAGTGTAGGTGTTGGCTGAATAACAGAGCAAGAGATTCTCAGGATTAAGTCCCCAACTGCTCATTTTTCAACAGATTCTCTCTACAGCCTGTGTCAATGTAAGCTGGTTTTACTCTTCTAAATGACTTTCTATCCATTACTCGTTCTTTATAACGGGAATTTTTAGGGACAGAAATACCCCTGATGGAAAATGGCAGTTTGGCAGCCAACTTGGTTTAGAGATTTTAGATTTTTGGAGGTTTTTTTTTTCATTTGCCAGCATTAGGAGTAGTCAACCCCCTCTCTGACTCTCCATCTCTGCACCTCTGATCTAACTGGTGCCATAGTGCAGCTGATTGTGGTGATGTTAGGTCACAGGCTGGGCTGGATGATCTTAGAGGTCTTTTCCAGCCTCAATAATTCTGTAGTTCTGTGGACTGGAACAGCTTTCACACAATCACAGAACATTAGGGATTGGAAGGGACCTCGAAACATTATCTAGTCCCCCTGCCATAGCAGGATCACCTAGACCAAGTTGCAAAGTAACATGTCCAGGTGGGTTTTAAATGTCTCCAAAGAAGGAGACTCCACAACCCTCCCTGGGCAGCCTGTTACAGTGCTCCATCACCCTCACTGTGAAGAAGTTCCTTCTGATATTTATATGGAACATCCTATGTTCCAGGTCACACCCATTGCCCCTTGGCCTATCCCTAGATGACAATGAGCAGAGCCTGGCGCCATCCTCCTGACACCCTCCCTTCACATATTTATAGACATTATATTATATTTATAGACAGTCTCCTTTTCTCCAAACTAAAGAGACCCAGCTCCCTCAGCCTTTCCTTGTGAGGGAGATGAGCAATCTCTCCTGGCCAAAGCTTCAACTGAATTGAACTTCCTTTCATCTTTCCCTTATTCACTACATTGTTCAGCTATATCATTCTTGGAACAGGGGAATGTTGTGGAGGTCCTGCTCCTCCAAAATTCACGATCTATCACACTTTTTCCAAGTCATTTAGATACTTGGAGATGACCACAGAAAACGCAGGGCTCCTGTGCCAACACAGATGGAGCTACATGGCCAGCTGATGTGATGCTCAGCTGCACTTAGATCCCTTCCCAGCTTTCATGCTGTAATATTACTCTGATGATCTGCAACCCACCCTTCATTTTATTTCAGCTATTTATTTTTGAGAAAGCACTGGAAAGAATATCCTGAGATCAGCATGTGTTTGGGTACCTATTAGGTAATATAGGATGTACTGACCACTTAGCACAGACTAAGTGCTATGTTGATGTTAATCAACTTGAGCTTCAATCACAGCGATTGCCCCATGGTCCTCTTTTCTTCAGTGGTGCAAGAGAAAACTCAGATGATTAAAATAAACCTCCTCCTGTAGTTATTTCCAGCACTGGAAAGTGCTCATCACTGAGAAAGACCCTTGAAATCAGTGGGAAGATTCCCACGACAATCTGCTGACCCCAGTAAATACCCAAGTTACCTGTTCATCTGTGAAACTGCTGCTGTCAGCAGATGGATCAATTCCTGCACAAGTAGGAAGATAATACTGGTGGTGAGTTTGATTTCGGATGGATATACAGCATCTGCCTTGCTCAAGGAGTTTCACTGTCTGAAAATAAGGGAATGCAGCCTCTGGATTTCCTCATTCTGAATGAGGTAAAATAAGCTTAAGCCATGTTTTTACTTGTTTAAAATGTTGACAAGTTTTAGTATTAATGTTCTTCTTTTTTTTCTATAAAAACCTGAATTCTGTTCAAATTCTGAAGGGGGCGCTAAGTAAATCATCAAGTTTGTTAAAGGTGAAGGAGGATTAATGACTGCCACGTGATCCTTGCAATTTACTGAGGCAGTAAAAGGACCAGCAGGGCAAGCAAGGGGATATCAATCTGTAAAGGGTTTGTCACCTCTGTCCTCACAGAAATCCCCAGGTAGCTCAGTGAAATGGCACCGATCTTGCGTTTATAGGAAAAGAGCAACGACAGGAATGTTGCACAAAACCCACAGCTTCTTAGTACCTAAACCTCACAATTAACTTTTGCCTTTCAGTTCCAACATCCTGGTGAGGAGCTTTACGGCCGAGTTACACTGAGACACTTTGAAGGCACTGACAAAGGTCAAACCAGGACCGTGAACGCCGCAAAAGGGGATACAAAGCAGCTCTCAGGCACTGGTGGTGCACAGCTCTGCAGTGTATGGGGGGAGAACAGAAAAATTTCTTTAACAAGATTTAAGAAAGGAAAACGGCTCTTTACAGAGCCACGAAGATGATGAAGGGAGCGGAGCATCTCTTTGATGAACTGGATGAGAGAATTTCGTCTCTTGAGCTTGGGGACAAGGAGACTGAGGGGTGACCCCACTAATGTTCATAAATACGTGAAGGGTGGGTGGAAAATAGGTCCTGGAAAACAAATGAACTTATATTTAAAATGTAAATTCACCAAGTACAACAATCACTATTTACGATGGGCACATCAGTTCACACAACCACAGAACATTAGAGATTGGAAGGGACCTTAAAAGATCATCCAGTCCAATGTCCCTGCCACAGCAGGATCACCTAGACCAAGTTGCACTGGAACATATCCAGGCAGGTTTTAAATGAATCCAGAGAAGGAGACTCCACAACCCCCCTGAGCAACCATTCTCAGTGTTCCGTCACCCTCACTGTGGTTGGACTCCATGATCCCAGGACTCACTTTGAACTAGAACGATTCTGTGATTTATTGCATGCTAGGTTTTCTCCCCCCAGAATCATTGAGGCTAAAAAAGCCCTCTGAGCTCAGCCAGCACAGCCCAGGACCTAACACCACATTGGCCACAGCCAGTGTGTCCTTAAAACACCTTCAGGAACGGGGACTCCACCACTGCTCTGGGCAGTCCATTCCAGCATCTGATGGGATGAGGTATGGAGAGCAAGAAAGTTAGTTATAGAACCACAGAATTACAGAATGCACTAGGTTGGAAGGGACCTCCGAAGGTCATCTATTCCAACCTCCCTGCAAGAAGCAGGGACATCTCTAACTGGAAGACACTGCTCAGAGCCCCATCCAGCCTGACCTTCTATTAATGACAAAACACTCACGGCCCTGTATTCCTTGTTCATGACGGTATGAAATACGGGGTCAGGATGCTCTTCGCTATGAAATGATGAGTTTTGCTCAACGGTTCAGTCAGCACCAAAGCAGCAAGAGCATAGGTGAGCCCTGGCTGGGTCAGAGAAAGGTTAAGTATGTGCTGGAGAAGAAAGTGTTTACTGATCATTATGGGATGATTTCCTCCATGACTTAGTGCTACAGCTGTGGCTAAAGGTGTTTTCTGTTTAGATCAGCTCTGAACTGTCGTATTATGGTTATTATCATGGTAGAATCATTAAGGATTGGAAGGGACCTCAAAAGATCATCTAGTCCAAACCCTCTGCCAGAGCAGAACTATGTTTATTAGGATTATTATATCTGCACTTTGACCTCTTGTACCCATCATAAAAGCCTCTGCTTGTGTTTACTATTGTTTTAAAGACACTGACACCATGACGCCAAGAACTTGTATCAGGCAGCCAAGACCCACATTAACCCGCTGTAGTTCATAACAGCACTTGACTATCCCCAAACACTGCTCATTTATTCTCTCAATGCCTACACCGAAACTTCTCAGTCTAAAGTGGACAAAGTCATTTGTCCTTCCCCCCTCTGACCTCCCCATTCTCCATCATGCTTTTGATTATAAATCTTATAAGCTGCCTTTTCATCACTGCTGAAGACTAATATTTACATAACGTAACCATCCTTTACCTCTCAGTGATTGGCACCTTCCACTGCCTCCTCTGGAACATGACAATGCTGAAAAGATTTGCAGACAAGGCCACCTTTCCCTGAGTTTTGAGGTGTCCCTTTGTGCCCTCATTTTACTGATGGCTGCCTGATTAGAAGGTACCTTTCACTGAAAGAACTTCCAGAATAATTCCTGTAGGCTGCCTCGATGAAACATGATCATTTTTGTGTGAGGAACCTCTCTGGAAGTTCAGTACTTTGGCACTAAGCTACCCTTTCATGCCCTTAACCGTCTCCTTTTAGACTGTTCTGGAGCCATCACTCACGGTAACTGCAAAATTCCACACTGATTCAGGCACAGAGGCAGGAAGAACAGAAGAGACAGATCAGGATTGAAGAGCAGCATTCGGCACAGGAGTGGCACAGTGCTCCTCCTCAGAAATGCACTTCATATTTGCATCACAAAGTGACTAGCAGCAGGTGCAAGGACACTTCACTCTTGCTAAACCAAAGCATTCAAAGATCAGAAGACAACCCCACAAAAATGAAGCTGATTTCAAGTCCTTCCCTGCTCTACTATAATCCCATTTGATTGGCTTTTGGAGATGTGTGTTCCATTTAAATGGTGTTTTCAAGAAGAAAAGTCTTTTAAATAAGGCAAAACACAGAGACACTTAATAGCTCCAGGGGGTGGGAATGCAATGGCAGTACCTACAGCTATGGTAATGGGTACCACCAGGATACTGAGAGGTGGCTCTAGACCCTAAGGACTTGCTCAATTCATGAGTTGTGGAAGAAAGAGATCGTGAAATCTCATCAATTACTTTGTTCTGTTTCCAGCAATCACAGAATCACAGAACACTAGGGGTTGGAAGGGATCTCAAAAGATCATCCAGTCCAATTCCCCCACCACAGCAGGATCCCCTAGATCAAGTCACACAAGCGGGTTTTAAAAGCCTCCAGAGAAAAGAGAGACCACAGCTCCCCCGGGCAGCCCCTTCCAGGGCTCTTGTCACCCTCACTGGCAAGAAGTTCCTTCTGATATTTATATGGAACCTCCTATGTTCCAGCTCACACCTGTTGCCCCTTGTCCTATCATTGGGTGCCCTGAGCAGAGCCTGGCTCTATCCTCCTGACACCTACCCTTTCCATATGTATTAACACTAATGGGGTCACTCCTCAGTCTCATTTGTTCCAAGCTCAAGAGCCCCAGCTCCCTCAGCCTTTCCTCAGCAGGGAGATGCTCCACTCCATCATCTCTGTGGCTCTGTGCTGGACTGCCTTCAGCAGCTCTGTGTCCTTCTGGAACTGAGGGGCCCAGAACTGGACTTTTTAGTGCTATATTCCCTCCAGTTTTAAAAGTTTCAGGTGACAGCTCTTAGAAACGGAGAACCACTCTGCATCAAGGGTGCTGGTGAAATTGTACATTATTTTTAGTCTTTAACTCTCACAGCAGCACACTTTGAGCTGTTTTCCTGCAAACACCCAGCTCATGACTGATGCTCTCCAAAATGAGTAGTAAGGTTGTGAGTGCACCCCATATTGTATACTATACTTGGAAACGTCAGTTTTCAGAAGAATGTTCCTAAGTGGTGCCTGAAAATCAGGACCTAGGAGTACTGGTTGACAACTGGCTGAACAGGAGCCAACAGTGCGCCCAGATGGCAGAAACGGCTACTGGCATCCTGGCTTGGATCAGCAACAGTGTGGCCAGCACGAGTAGGGACCTAGTTCTCCTCCTGGACTGGGCACTGGGGAGGCCTCTCTTCGAGTACTGAGGATAGTGATGGTCCCCTCACTTCAGGAAAGAGATTGAGGGGCTGGAATGAGTCCAAAGGAGCAATAAGGAAGGGATTGGGGGGGAAAGTCTGATGAAGAAAGGCTGAGGGAGCTGGGGGTGTTTAGCCTGGAGGAGACTCAGGGGAGACCTCCTCTTTCTCTACAACTCCCTCTAGGGAGGTTGTTGTAAGACGGGGGTCAGACTCTTCTCCCAGGCAACCAGCACCAGATGAGAGGGCAGTGCCTGAAGCTGCCAGGGGAGGGTTAGGCTGGATGTTAGGAAGCCCTTCCTCAGGGAGAGGGTGACCAGACACTGGAACCGACTGCCTGGAGCAGTGGTAGAGACCCCATCCCTGGAGGTGCTGAAGTACAGACTCGCTGTGCCCTGGTCTGGCTGATTGTGGCAATGTTAGGTCCTGGGCTGGGTTGAATGATCTTAGACTTCTTTTCCAGCCTCAACAATTCAGTGGTTCTGTGAAAACGCTGAACTCTGCTGTTAAAAATACCTTCTTTCTATTTAATATTCCAGGCTCCACTTTTGCACAAAGGGAAAGGAATGGGTACTAACTATAATAGAAAGACTCGTTCAGAGTGTATTCATGGAAAAGAAAAACGAAGGTCTTCAAGAGTGCTTCTCTCATTCCATTGGGGGACATAATTAAACTACAGCAATTCAATTAGTGTCCTCTGTACTTAAATAAGAACTCGCAAGCAGTTTAAATAGAAAATATCATCTGGAGGAACAGTGCAAAATATCTATTAATCAGCCCCATCAAAAAAATTAATAAAATAGTCTAATTCTCATCCCAGCTCATCTGGGAGTGCAACGAATGTTAATAATTGAGTTTAAAACTTAATGAAATTAGTAAAAATCAACCTTGTAACTAGAAAACACTAAAAAATATCTTCTAAGCTCAAGTTTTAAGCTATTCAGTCGCAATACTTCATTCTACCAGTTAAAACTATATCCAGCACAGTCTGAAGTAAGGTTTTTAAAAGCAGTCAATCTCTCTGTACCATGACCAAGGCTAGTGGTGTGAATTCTCTGGAATATTGTGTTCAGTTCTGGGCCCCTCAGTTCAAGAAAAGCACAGAGCTGCTGGAGAGAGTCCAGTGCAGAGCCACAGAGGTGATGGAGTGGAGCATCTCTCTGATTAGGAAAGGTTGAGGGAGCTGGGTCTCTTTAGCTGGGGAAAAAAGGAGACTGAGGGCTGACCCCATAAATGTTGATAAATATGTGTAGGGTGGGTGTCAGGACGATGGAGCCAGGCTCTGCTCAGTGGCATCCAATGACAGGACAGGGAGCAGTGGGTGTGAGCTGGAACAGAGGAGGTTCCATATCAATCTGAGAAGGAACTTCTTCCCAGTGAGGGTGACAGAGCACTGGAAGGGGCTTCCCAGGGAGGTTGTGGAGTCTACTTCTCTGGAGGCATTTTAAAACCTACCTGGGCATGTTCCTCTGTGACTGGATCTAGGTGATCCTGCTGTGTCAGGGAGATTGGACTGGATGATCTTTCAAGATCACTTCCATTCCCTAATGTTCTGTGATTCTTCCCAAACATAATCTCTTCATTCCTGTCCCCTCAAGTGTCTCACTTTGCAGGTATCTTGCTCATCACAGTTGCATTCTCTGATTTAGTTTATCTTTATCTGAAGCTTTACTCCTCACAGCCAACCTTCTTCGTGGGTAAACATATGGATGTTCTTGCCATACCAGTGGTGTTTAAACTCTCAAGACAGAATATCCCTGCTACTGGTCTTTACTTAATCTTTTTACCATGTGTTGTACCTGAATGGTCCCTCTTCCCCACAGTCCCAAATTGTTGGTCTCATGCCTATTAGCATGTCCCCAGCCAAAGTATCTTAAATAGTCTTTTGTTCCATCTCAAGCCTTTTTTTTTGTTACTGGTGAGAAGTTCTATGTTGATCTGATAAACCCATGGGAGCTGGTTCATGGAGAACAGGAAGTTTATGGTTGAGGAACTGTCTGTACAGAAGCTCTGAGCGCTCAAAATGGAGAAAAATTTACAACACTGCTGCATTTCCCATCACAGATTTTCATGTAACTCTTGTAATGCTGGAATTTGGACAGAAATAACTCAAAATCATGGGATTATAGACTGGTTTGGGTTGGAAGGGACCTTCCTAGCTCATCTGGTCCAGCCCTTGCAGTGTGCAGGGACATCTGCAACCAGGTTACTCAGAGCCCCAAGGTCCAGCCATGACCTGGGATGGTGCCAGGGGTGGGGCTTCTCCCACTCCTCTGGGCAACCTGGGCCAGGCTGTCACCACCCTCAGCAGCAACATTTCTTCCTGCTCTCCAGGCTGAATCTTCCTCTTTCAGTTTAACCATCACCCTCTGTCCCTGCAATGCAGCCTCTGCTCAAAAATCCATCCCTGTCTCTCTTAGCAACCCCTTTAAGCCCTGAAAGGCACACTGAGGACTCTAGAGCTTCTCTTCTCCAGCTGAACCCTCCTCAACTCTCCTAGCAGGGGGATTTCCAAAGCAGAGCAGAGGAGCACAATCCTCTCCCTGATCTGCTAGCCCCACTGCTGGGGACACAGTGCAGGCCACAAGTAGCTTCTGTGCTGTGAGTGCACGTTGCCACCTCATGTCCAGCCTTTCACCCACCGACTCCTCCAGGTTGTTTGCTGAAGGAAGTTTTAGTGTGAAATACAATCATGAGGTCATTTGCACTTCACCGATAGGAATTAAAAAGAACCTAAAGATTGTTAAATGCAGCTAAGTAAATGTCGCTAATATCTTTTTGGTTTTGCTTTCTGCATCTCCCAGTATTTTAAAAGTCCATTTTAGTGCAGATTTGGGTCCTTCGTGCTCTATCCCTTCCCTTTCTCCCAGTTGCCTTTGACACTCCCATCAGAACACAGATAACATTGATGTGGTGGGGCCAGAGCTCACTGATTACTCCTTGAGTAACTCCTTGAGTAACTGGTGTGTGCAAGAGGTGTTGGTTGGCTTTTGACACTGTAATTTACCTTGTGTAGTGGCTGCAGAGCTTTATCCCTCCTGTTTTTAGCCAAAAGATGTTCTCAGGAGTTTGCTGAATGTGCTCCAGCCCTTGAGGTGAGTTTGACACATGGGGCTGCATCACAAGAATTCAATCCAGAGCAAAACTTCTGAACCTCACTGTGTAAGTTCTGCACTGTTGGTACCAGCTGTTCCACTCAATAGATCCGCTTTCCATAATTTTGTACTTTCTCCTAACACAGATGCAGCCAGAGCTGGCCTTTTCTTGAGTTTAATTTTAGCTAAACATTCTGTAGCTCTCCTGTCAAATATTTATAGCAGGGATTTGGTACAGTCAATTCACAGTTTCCCAGTCTGGAGTAAATCCCTGCTGAAAGAGAGGGTATTTTTCTGGATGCTTTTTGTTCCTCTGCAGATAAAATAAGACATGGGAAATAAAGAACAACAAAGGTAGTTGAGAAGGTAGTTTCATAGAATCATAGAATCGTTTAGGTTGGAAAACCCCTTCAAGATCATCAAGTCAACCATCAACCCAACTGTCCCAACCCATCCCTAAACCCTGCCACTGAGCTCCAGATCTCCACGACTGTGAAACACAGCCAGGGATGGTAATTCAACCGCCTCCCTGGGCAGCCTGTTCCAAGACCTAAAGACCTTTTCCAGGGAGACGTTTTTCCTCAAGGCCAACCGAAACTTCCCCTGGTGCAGCTCAAGGCCATTTCCTCTTGTCCTATTGCTTGTTCCTTGCGAGAAGAGACCAACCCCCACTTCTGTGCACCTTCCTGTCAGGCAGTTGCAGACAACAAGAAGGTCTCCCCTCAGCCTCCCTCTCACCAGCCTAACCAGCGCCAGCTCCCTCAACTGCTCCTCACAAAGTTTCTTCTCCAGACCCTTCTCTGGACCCTCTCCAGCACCGCAATTTCCTTTTGGTATTGAGGTGTTTTGGTTTCCTCAAAACTGTAGTAGATCTGTAGGTCTTGCGTGTCTTACTGCCTCCGATAGGCCAGCCAGACAAGGTGGGGGAGTTGCCCTCTATGTACGGGAGCAACTGAAATGTGTTGAGTTCTGTCCAAGGCTGGGGACAGAACAAGTTGAAAGTTTGTGAGTAAGAATTAGGGGATGTGGAAAAGGAGATGAAATTGCTGTAGGGGTCTACTATAGACCACCAGACCAAGAGGAAAA
>JAOXOE010065678.1:0-30792 GCA_028565055.1 Phoeniculus purpureus
GGAAAGGGAAGAGAAGAAGGGAAAAAAGAGAAAGGAGAAGAGGAGAGGTGAGGGGAGGTGAGAAAACCAGATGGGTAAAGGAAACCTTACAGAAGAGCTATGTGGGTTTTTTTTTCCTGTTATCTAGAATAACTGATCTGGTGCACTGCTGTTAAGATTTAGACCTATCATGGAATACAGATAATGGCACACTGACTTAAGTACTTCATTCCCCTTCTAGGATCCACTTCTGTGATCACCAGCACAGTTTAACTGTATTTGTTACGTGAAAAGGGCAGAAAATTTTGAAAAACTATTCTATGTGCTTAGTCTTTTTGAAATAGCTACTCTCTTCTTCCATTGCTTTACTACTGTTTATTTTTAAAGACATTTCAGTTGCTTTAATTAATACCTTGTAATTGAGCCTGTAATGTAAAGTTGCCTAACATCTATTAGTATTTATGAATAGGTTTTTATTTTATTCCGCCCTATTCTCATGTCAAACAGCTTACGCATAAGCAAATACCATGTGTATTTGTATTTTGTGCATCCTAGTTCACCTTAGATTTTGTATTTGTTCAATGCTTGACATGTCTTTTGATTTCAGTTCTAAAAAACACTGTAGATTTTTCCTGTTTCTTTTTCTCCATAGCAGAAATGTAGATCTTTTAGAAGGATGGTAGGAAATAATACCCATTTCATGTGTGTCCTCACCTTGGCATTCTTTCTTATCTTCGCATATAAGCCTGTAATCCCTCTCATCCCCTAAACAGGAAAAAACATTTTACTAGACACTTCTGTGTCTGTTATCTCTCACATTCACCTTGTTACTAAAACCTTACATTTTCCCTCTAGAACTGCAAAATCTAGACTTTCCATTTAATTATTTTTTTCAGGAAGGAAGGAGTAGTAATTCAGAGAATAAGTGACGCATAACAAGAGCACTGACTGTCTGTCATGTACTTCACTGATTTCTTCTCAGTACTTCAGTCACTCTCTCCTTTGGCTCTAGTTCATCTTCTTTCCCCATTTGTAATTCCCTACAACCTGCTCTAAAGGCTTTCTCCTTGTTTGTCCAGTATAAGTCAGTTATTACTTCAAAATCCAGATTCTTTTAAAAGCACTTTCATGTCATGTTCTACGCTTCTCCCTAAACACAGGACTTCATTCATGATCCTTTACATAAAAAGACATTTTTTCCTTATCTTTAAAGTTCTGTAAACAATAAAAATGAAATAAAATTTTTAAAGCATGTGTGTAATTAGTTTTGTATCCTTTATCTGTGTATTTTTCACACAAAATTTTCCCTACGGTTTATAAGTGACAACAAACAATTATTTTATCAGTACAATTACAGATGAAACTATAAAATACGTAGTTTTAACATTTATTATATGACAGAATCACAGAACATTAGGGATTGGAAGGGACCTGAAAAGTTTATGTAGTCCAATCCCCCTGCCAGAACAGGACCACCTAGAGCAAGACACACAGGAACATATCCAGGAGGGTTTTAAACATCTCCAGAGAAGAAGTCTCCACAACCCCCACTGGGCAGCCTGTTCCAATGCTCTGTCACCCTCACTGTGAAGTTCCTTCTGATATTTATATGGAACCTTCTACATTCCAGCTTACACCCATTGCCGCTTTTCATATCACTAGAGGACACTGAGAAGAGCTTGGCTCCATCCTCCTGACACTCCCCTTCACATACTTGTAAACATTAATGAGGTCTCCCCTCAGTCTCTTTTTCTACAGGCTAAAGAGACTCAGCTCCCTCAGCCTTTCCTCACAAGGGCAGTGTTCTACTCTCTTCATCATCTTCGTTGCTGCACGCTGAACTCTCTCCAGCAGTCCTGTGTCCTTCTGGAATCGAGAGGCCCAGAACTGGACACAATATTCCAGATGTGGTCTCACCAGGGCAGAGCAGAGGGGAAGAAGTACTTCTCTGAGTCTGCTACCCACCCTGCTTCTGATCCACCCCAGGATGCCACTGGCCTTCTTGGCCACAAGAGCACATTGCTAGCACATTGTCATCCATATATTCAACAGTTTCCGCTTCTAATAATCCACCACATATAAAGAATTTAGTGGAATCCTTGTTTTGTCTGTTGATTTAGGATGTTCTTGGGGTACTAATATCTTCTTACTAAGCATTATGAAAAGCTTACAATATGTCCAGATAATGGACCAAATTATATCCTCTATTATGTTCACATAGATTTAGAGTAACTGCACTGTCTTCAAAATTTGACATTGATCAATAGAGAAAAAGATTTTTTTGAATTAGAATTATTCTGGAATTACAATAATTCCATATCATATATTTTGCAGATCTTTTGGGGGACTACATGGTTGCAAAAGTAGAGGTGGCATCCCACTGCTGGATCAGTATCCCTATTTTTAAGCTGAACTGGATTAAAGAGGAAAAAGATATAAGAAGATTCATGAAAGTTGTGACTGGAATGTGTGATAAAACTTCTATGTGAGAAGTAAAAAAACCATACAGGTTTTGTTTGGAAAACCTTACATATCTGCTGCTTTTTCAGTGATGAAAAGTAATTTAATTACCTTTTGGTGCAGTGTTGTCTGTGATGAACTGATGAAGTTGGGGTTGAGATAATTAAGAAAAATTTTAGATAGAAGGCTACACAAAAAGTGAAGAACAGAAGCTATTCCCTGTTGTACATTTAGAGGTATGGAAATACAATAACTAGAGTTTGCTTCTTTTTCTTCTATTACACAATTCTGGATAGATATTGGTGAGACAAAACCACTTAAGGAACAGTTTCAATGTTGCATAGTCCTCCTTCTGTGTCATTCATGAAGGAGCCATGAAAAACTGGAAATACCGTTATCACTGATCTTTGTTAGAGAAGATAAAACTGTTCTGAATTTGTTTATGAGGGGTTGTGTTGCTTTCACAAGTAGAATGATCTGAATTGTGGTCCTTTTAGTACAAACTGCTTCACCCTAATTTAGGCAAATGTTTCAGCCATAACCACCAAGGGCTACTTCTAGAAGTGAAGCAGTCAGGTTCAGTGGCTTTTGGTTTTTAGTCTCTTGGCAGAGCATGCCGAAGTTATTTATTACTGACAATTTTTGCACCACGTGTGAAATTTTGGACAAATGTTAGAGAGTAAGAACTGATTGATAATTAAGACAAACTTTGATCACCTTTCAAGACCAGGTTACAAAGGTAAGTCAGTTTTACTCTATTTAAATTTTTTAATTTCTTCCTAAATTTTGTTCAACAACTTTTAGCTATAGATTCCATTACTGAGACTTTTGTACTCTGCAAAGGTTTTGTAATCTAACACATGAAACAATTTTTACCTTTGAGTGATATGGTGTCCATTAATCACACAGAATAAAAAATAAGAACAATCATCCTTTTCACAGAACCCAATCTATTCCTGATCACTTTTATTGACTTAGGTCACATGATAATACAGCTGACAATAACTCCAAGAGGATAAATAATATGCTTAACATTCTCTGCAGAGAATGGAGAATAGGTTTCTGTGTGGAGAAAATTGAATCACACCTAAATTTCCTTAACATGATAAATTACCTCTGCTACATTCTATGTCTCTATGCAATTAAGCAAATATTCTGGTGGTCCAGCATTATTTAACCATGATTAAACTCACTTAAAATAAAATTATGATTTCTTCCTCATCAAAACATCTTTTAGAAAGGGCAGCATTTTTCAGATTTCTGCTTTAATTTATTCTTCACTTGTGCCAAAGGGGCCAAGCTGGAGCCTAACCTTGACCAAATTAGTAACTAAAAATCATTCAGGAGAAAAAGGTTAATCTCAGGGGTAAGGTACTTGAAATTCTCTGAAAAATGTTCTCTGTATTTTGGAATCTAGACATTCACAACAACATTGACTGGTATTTCTTTTTACCAACAATAACTGTTTCATTTCTCTATGTGCATAATTACATGCATTAAGACCACAAAACAATGACATTAATGATTTTATCTTCACATCCTTTTTAAACTGTGGGACTCAGAACTGCACACAGTATTCAATGCACCAATGCTGGATACAGTCAGATGATGACATTGAATGGTTATTCTGTGTTTGATGAACCCCAGGAAGTGGTTTACCCTCTTCCAATTGAGCCTGCTGTCAGGCAGGACTCCTATACTCCTTTTTGCAGGGCTGCACTCCAGTCATTACTCTACTAGTCATTACTATTACATAGTAGTTTATGCTTGTCCCTGATGTTACTCCATCCCAGGTGCAGAACCTGGTGTTTGTTCTTAACAAATTTTATGCTAGTCATGATTGATTCTAGTGTTAACTGCTGCTGCATTTAGTCATGTGATTTCTGTATTTAGACTAAAATATGTACTAGCAGAATTCCATACTTAGAAACTTTTCTTTTCCATTTCAAATATTAAATAAAACTTAGATAATTCTACTTATTAAGTAACAGAAAAGACAGTGGTTACATGGGTTTTTCAGCCTTTCAAACAATGATGGATGCAGCAATAACTTGTTGGGCAATGCCTACAGAATAAGTAGCAAGTACTACTTTACAAATCATCACAGGGTGGTAAAAGTTTGCTATCAAGCCTCATACCGCAGTATGTGAGGAGTAAGCCAGACACTTTCACATCTCAGGTTGACACTTACAAAGCTGTTCAATTTTTGCTGTTGTACCAAGGGGCAGCTAAGGTTGAACAGCTTTTGGTATTGGTTTGGGGTTTTTTTTTGTTTGCTTGAGTTAGGGTTTTTGGTTGTTTTATTTTAGGCAACAGATGCACCGTGAACTTGAACATTTGAGCAGACCCAGATAATTATCATAACCATGAACCAGGGAGGAGTAAAGTACTGTTCTCTCACTTAAAATAATTTCTTCATCTCGTGCTTGAGAAGATACTAGTTACCATTAGAGACCAGAGGTTATTAGGAAAAGACTCATAGACAGAAAGTCTCTGAGCATGCTCTGGAAGGAAAAGCAAAAATCCTAGACAAATATAAAGATTAAAGCAATCAAACCAAGAATCTCTACATATGGAAAAGGGTTCTACTTCAGCCAGTAAGGGGGCAGAAAGAGAAAACATGTTGAAACAACAAAAGTTTAGTAGAAAGAAAAGGAAGAAAAAAAATAGAAAATAAACCCATGCATTCTTACTTATATCTATATTTACATCAGTAGTTCTTACAGTGAGGTAAATATGACAATAGCTAGGATTTTCTTTTTCATTTTGGAGTTTTTATTTATAGTGACTGTAGCACATTGTGCAAGGATGGATGAAAAGACACCTATATGATGTGTGAAAGTCCACCCTTTAATGCTCCAAACAGAAGGCTTATATACACCATAACAGAGCTGATGTAATAACATGCACTGATCATGCACGTTCAGATTGGATAAAAGCACTTTTCACGTGCTGTCCATGCGTTCTACATTAACATGTGGTTGGCTTAACTTATCAGCGTAGGCATCCTGTTTTTCAGACCTTAGTTTCATTTTCTCCAAAGTTCCTCATTCCTGCTGACTCATCATCTGCACTTGTGTTCTTTAGTAACCTCAAGGGCAAGGCCGCTAAACTGTTAACTATTCTACTCCCAAGTTCAGCTAATATGCCTCTACAAGTGACCATTGTGGTTTTTGTTCTGTAGTAATTTTATACCTAGAATAATGACCAATGACCAGCTAAAAATAGGTCTTATTTTTCAGCAGTCCTGTTTTATTCGTAATTCCTAAGGCTAAATAATACACAGACTTACAGAGTATGCATCTTCTGCTGTATCTTTTTTTATTCACTAAGAATTGAAAGGTAACAAAGCATTTTGCCTACAATTACTAACCAGTGAGGTATGATGATACTTACTCATGACCTGAATAAAACATACTAGAGAAGATCACAGGTATGGAAAAAAGTTAATTGGAGGAATATATTTATGAGTTTTGGTCTTTGAACAAAGTTATTATAGTGAGATTTGTAGCAGTTGTAGTAGACGTGCTGAACAAAGGTGAGAAGTACATTATTTCTTTATCTGCTCACTGATAACTTGGAGTGTTATGTGTCAGTTTAATGCTGACAGTCTAATGCTGCCTGTTCACAGCTTCTAGGTGACCAGGTAAGGAGTGGTTAACCTCTACATGGGTAATAACAAAGTGTTTTCAAATCCACAAAACTCCACAGTTAATTTTATTATTATTGTTCCTTCCACTCTTCCCTGCAAGTTCTCAGAGACTTAAAATTCACTTTCAGCAATTGAAGCCAAGCCATCAGTTCAATGGGAAAAAAAATTGTCAGAAAAACCTTTGTGATGACAGCATTGAGACTAATGGATTAAGCAAGCTTGTGCTATTTGTGGACTTTTTTGATGTTTTTATTGCTTAGGTTTTATTGTTCCTATTTGTGTTACATCTTTTAAACAAGAATGGGGCCTCTCTTCGTTTCAGTACTTTCATCTGCGATAGAGAAAAGACCTATAGCCAGACAATAACAGAATGAAGTGTTTTAGGTTGCAGGTTGTTGTGCATTTTTTCATATATGTGAAGAAAAGGTTTAAAATAGAAAGGAGAATGTTTCAACAACAACATAGCCACAAATACATCTGTCTTGCTCAGCTGGCATTCATCAGGCTTTCATATAGATCACTGAGTTGGTTTTCCACCATTTTAACTTAAGTTATGGTCATGTTATTTGTTTCTTTGAAGCAAAAAAATATTTAATGGCAGCAAAGTTTGTTGTGGAGAGGAAAAAATGGGAAATGAGAATAAAAAGTAAATTTCAAAATTGATTTACTGGTAAAGGAACAGAGTAACCAAATGTAAGTGAATGTAATCATCATTTTAACAATGATCTACTAGAAGAGATGATTAAAAGTCTCCATCACTTACATATCATAGAATCATTAAGAATTGAAAGAGACCTCAAAAGATCATCTAGTCTAATACCCCTGCCACAGCAGGATCACCTAGACCAAGTCACACAGGAACATACCCAAGCGGGTTTTAAATGTCTCCAGAGAAGGAGACCACACAACCCCCCTGAGCAGCCCATTGCAATGCTCCTTCACCCTCACTGTGAAGAGGTTCCTTCTGATATTTATATGGAATCTTCATCTTCTGCCCATTGCCCCTTGTCCTATTATTAGATGACATGTATAACATTATATCATAATGAGAGGTGTCCTTACCCATGGCAGAGAGGCTGGAGCTAGATATCAAAAGTCATTTCCAACTTAAACCATTGAATGATTGTACAAAACTCTGTTTTTGATGGTAACCTGTTTATTCTAGTATTAACATTGCAATATTTTTACAATTTTCATTCCTTTTTTTAATTTAGCCAGGTCTACTTTCTTTCTAGATAAGTAATAAATATTTTAACTCTACTGTTTATCTATTTTTTTCTTCAAGATTTCATTTAGGGAAATATTACTCTCTCTAGTTACAGACAACCTCTTGTAACAGGTGACGAATTACCATAAGGCATTACATTTTGTTAATTTTCAAGTGTTCCTTAAACAAAAGCTTTTCTTAATTTCAAACATAAATAATAAAAATGACATACTGGTACCTAGAAGATTCAGCATGTAGGAATTGTAGCAGCTTGAGCCTGGATATGGAACAGACATTTGCCTTGCTACTCTTCGTTCCTTCTCTTCAATGGATGAAGAAAATAGAATGGGATAAAATAAGATGAGAAAGCTTGCGAGTCAAGATATAGACAGGGAAATCACTTTAACAATTACTATGGCAAAATTATATTGACTTAAGGAAAATGAATGTATAGTCAGTTTGAATGGAATACTGAGAAATAAAGAGAAAAATTGAAGAACAGTTTTTCTCCACAGCCCCTCACATTCTTCCCGGGTTCAACTTCATGTTTTCATTCCCAAATTCTTTACCTCCCTACTTCCACTTGCCAAACAACACAGGAAAAGGATTTATTGGATTATTATATTTGACAAGGTTTTCTTTAGAAGCAGTTTAAGATTTATTGATAGAATATGGCAAATCAAAGATTGAACCTTAGAAGCATTTAATGACTAACTGTCTCAAGTAAGTGTCTTAACTGCAGATTCAAGAATGACAAGACTCACAGTAACTTACTACGAGATATCTTAAATCAAAGTATGTATATATTCATAAACTCAAAATACATAGACAAATGTAGAAACAGACAGAAATACTTGAATGGAATATGCCCACACTAATCAAAGTAAATGCACAGAGTCAAACACCTAAGTAGATGGAAATGTGGGTAAAAGAGTCTATATAGTTTAATATAGTTTAAATTTCCCTCTTCACATTTAGAGTAAATACGATGCATGGGCATATCTTGATGGGCAGGAGTTGAGTCTCAAGGAAGTAGTTCTCACCCAGGCTTTTGTTGACTGATTTCACGGAATCATTCTGGTTGAAAAAGACACTTGCGATCATCAAATCCAATCATCAATCCTACCATACAAAGTTCACCCTTAAACCATATTTAAACACATCTAGGGATGGTTACCCAACCACCTCCCTGGGCAGCCTGTTCCAGTGCCTGACCACCTTTTTTGTGAACTTTTTTACTAATATCAAGTCCCCTGTTGTAGTTTGAACCCATTCCTTCTTGCTCTTTCACTAATTGCTTGTGAGAAGAGACCAGCACCAATCTCTCCACAATCTTTCAGGTAGTTGTAATGTGGTCTGCTCTCAGCCTCTTCCTCTTCAAACTAAAGAATCCCAGCTCTTTCAATTGCTCCTCATAGCTCTTTACCACCTTAGATGCCTTCCTCTGCACCCACTCCAGCACCTTGATATCTCTCTTGCATTTAGGTGTCCAAAACTGGACACAGTACTCTAGATGTAGCCTCACCACCATCAAATACAGGGGCACAATTATCTCCCTGCTTCTGCTTGTCACACTATTTCTAATACAGGTCAGGATGCCACTGGATTTCTTAGTCACCCAGGCACACATTTCAGGGACAACTGGATCAAAACAATGTTTTATGCATTTTTATTTCACCAAAATGTTTTTAGAATTTCTCTTATTTGGGGAGATAATTTTCTTCTAGGGGAAGTAAGATAGGCACTATAATTTAACAAATGATACTTCCTGTCTATATTGAGCTACTTGTAGGAGATGAAAGTCAGATATTAAAGAGCAAATAAAACTTCTTTTGCATGCATGTTTCCAACTGGCATTTTGTCTCTTATGAAACTAATTTTTAGATTTTAGAATGTGTAATGCATTTGTCATGTCTAGAATAGAAATAAAAAGGAGCAGAATCTGAGTTTTGTTAATAAGGTCATACTTGAGAAATACTTTTTGTCAAATTTGTTCTCTGAATCCATATTGATCCCTTTCTGTCTGGCAAGAGTTGAGGAATGACAGATGGAAAATAAGAGCATTTCACATGCATATAAGAACATGACTAATCTATTTTTCTGACTGAATCTCTTTCCAAGAAAAAGAGACAGAACTGCAGAAATAGCTGCATCGCTACAAACATATCTGAAACTTTTATGCATGTGATTTCTTGTAGGTAAACAGGATGGGTGTAGGAGGAATAGCACAAACCTATCAGCCAATGAAAGCCTACATTTAAAAGTTTCCATCATTACAAGACCAAAATGAAGCATCACATTTCTCAGGTAAGTTTTGTTCTTTGTACATTCAACAGCCTTTTTAAGCTAGAAGTTCTTCACTGAAAATGCAGGCTTTTGTAATCAGTAACATGGTAGATCTTTGATTCATCTCTCAATCAATTAGACACAGTGCCTTCAAGAATGGGACTCCTTCATTTAAGTAGCTATCTCTACTGTGAAAGTGTTCTCTGTGAAATGTGTTTACTCATATTTATGTAGTCTGTGAGTGTATTGTGCAATGTGTCTTTCTCAAGCACCTGGTCCACTGAGATAACCACTTATTTCTGTTGCCATCTGTGATAATTATAATAGCAGAGCTCTAGTAGAAGAGATTTATGCTATAAAGCTGAAAGTCCACTGTTCAAAAGCAGACAGTAATGACTGAGGAGAAGCCAAAATATGCTTCTACAAACACCAGGAGGTGCGCATTCAAATCCAAAACATTGCAAGTGAGAACTCAGGTATTAGATAAGTAATAAAGAGCTAAAAATCAGAAAATCATAAGTGTTAGAAACAGGGTTATACTTATTAAAATAATCATCTCTCATTCTATTATGATGATGCATTTTACTTCATAATGCCTAAATAGATTTCTTCCTAAACTATAAGATTACAGCCATATAATAAAAATAAAACTAAACCAGTCCACAAACCAGCAAACCAAGCAACTCACTCACATTTTGTTTCTTAATAAAGATACTCCTAAATATAATCCTTATATTCATTTGAGAGCCTATGGTTTCTTAATGATTCTGTTTAGCAAGCAAACAGGTGCTCTTGCAGCCTCCATATTTTTGTTTTCATAAGCAGCATACATAATTCATAATAAGCTATGAATCAACAGATTTCAGTTAAATCAAATTGCAAATGATCAGTGGCACAACATTTCATATTCAGCATTCAATACAATTAATGCATTCTTCAGTCAAGTAATAATTCCACAGTTTTGCAATTACTACTAAAACAGTTTGGTTTGGTTTGGTTTCTTTCTCACCTAATTACTTTTAGCTGGGCAAAACACTACTCCTGAAGCTTTCTACATGGCTATGACTAGATATGCTAGCAGGTGACTACTTACCACGCAGACAGGAAGTAGTTTCACAGTTTGAAAATGTTTGATGATTATGATAATCTGTGAGGTTTGAAAATTGCAGTAAGTTCCATTTATGAATACAAAATTAACTGAAATATTGACAATACTATGTCAGTCAAACACCGCTGTCTGTGTGGTGTTAGGGTGTACACAAACTGTTGTAATTAATTGTGTAATATATTTTAGATGAATCTCATCCTTTATTTTCTTTTTTTTTACCATTATGGCATTTCCCTGAGATGATCTAAGAAATTGCTGGTTTTAGCATTCCTTTTTGTTTTCATAATTCTGAGGATTCAGAGCCAAAGGAGCAGATGCTACAAAGAAACCCCCAAACTTCTTCAAAATCATGTCAATAAGCAACATGCATGTCTGCATGAGCGTAAAGCTTCTCAAGAAATGCTTGGAAAGGTGATTCATCAATAAACTTGAAACCTCTGAAGACTCTTTTAGAAGATCGGCAGTCTGCTGCTTAGGCATTGGTGCAGAGTTTGAGAAATACCCCAGCTTAGCCTTCATTCCTCACTATCAAGTTTTTTCCAGGATGAAATACAAAAACAACAAAGAAATAAACAGACCGGTGTGGGCTGTCACTTACTGTATGTCATCTTTATTTGGAAAAGTACAGGGACCAAGAAAAAAGACAAGAAGATGTAACGCCGAAGTTGAAAATAAAAAGTGAAAGCAGAAAACACCCTTCTGAAAAAATACTTTCAAAAGTGTCTGCATCCTAAAGGAAAACACAGTGGTCATTAGTGCAGAAGCAATGAGTGAATTAGGTTTTACATGAAGTCAGTGCAAAGCTGCAGTTCCTGACATAGACATTTTTTATTTGAGAAAACAAAGTCAAATTTTTAGGTTAACACACAGTCAGAACCAATTAGCCGTGTCATTTGCGGTGAGACTATACTTGCAAGAGTAATAACTTCCTGAGAGTAAGTTGATAAGACTAGGACACATACACAGAGGAAGTAAACGGCTGTAGCATTTGGTTTCTACTTGGCAAAGCACAGACTGCTGTCATAAGATAACTGGCCACAGATGGACAGCTTGTTTGTGAAATAAATATAACAGTGTGTGGAGAAAACAACACTTGTTGGATAAGGAAGTGTCTCCATAAGGCACACTCTTGTCAGTGAAAGGGAGGCTTTAGTTCAAATGTCTCCTCCAAACTGCAAACAGCATAGATTTTTAACTATGTCCTGTAGTCTAAATGATTGCCCCAATTGGTTTGGGGGACCAGAAAGGGAAAGGAAGTTACGTTCTTACAGCTTTTGATTTACCGGTAAGTCTTGCTGTAAAACACTGTTTCTACAATTTCTGAAGCTTAAAATCACCCCAAAATGATTTTGTTTTAAAGAAAATTAGGATTGCCTTGATTTGTATGTAGATTTTTTTTTTTTTTTTTTAAAATAAGGGAAAAGCTTGATTTTGAATTAATGGAAAACTAGCAATTTATCTATTGTTCAATTTACTGGTCTTGCCACTGAGCTGAGAACATATATGCCTTCCATACCCTCCCTAAGATCTTTAGAAACCTTAAACTAGAATCTAGCTTTGACCAGCACTAGACAATAGTTCCTGGCTATAGCGCGCCAGATGCTTATTCACTGGTTCTTTCCTTTCAGTGTAAACAAAGCAAAGAACAGTAATTTTCTAAAATGTATGTGTATCTAAGTAAAACTTGAGCAAACAACTCTTGTTATTGACACTAGGAATAACTGATAGAAGCAAAAATTGGAAAAAGGACACAGGAAAAAGCAGCATCCAAAATTTTATTGCTTAAAATCACACAAACAATTTAAGAACATTTTATTTTCCATTTTTATCCTCTTGGATGAAAGTTTGCACTCTTAATTGACTTTATTAAGACAAATTTCTACAAGGGACAGGCCAGATAATACCCTCTTCGAGAAGAAGAGGGTCCTTTGATTTTATGTCCATTTTGTGCACTAAATATTGATCAGCATGAACCTATGAAACAAATGCCAAACTTCCAGAATGTAATTCATATAATATAATGACATGATAATAGTATTATAATGTTATTGTAGATAAGTATAATGACATTCATAATATGTATGTATTACTATTCATGTAATAATTAATATTTATTACCTGGATGCCAGATTGTAATTGTTATTCAGATTAATAACTGGCAAAAATTGTTCTACCCTTACTAAATGTACATAAAACCCATTGAAAGTTGCAGCACTTGGGGTATCAGTAAATCAAACAATTTTTAGGGAAGGGGAGGCAAGACTAGCAATTACTCTTCTGGTCGTAAATTTAAGCCTTTCATTGCCAGTTACAACACCATCAATCCAAAGCTTATCGCTGTATTATTCACATCGAGGTTTTATCCTGTGACTTCTGTAACCACAAAAACTGTGTATTGACACAGAAACATTCTGGCAACCTTTTTATTGGCATGGCTAGAATTTTAGGTCATAAATAACAAATGTGCAACATTTAGCAGCTCGTTGTTAAGCTGAAATGATTCCTACTTCCAAATCTGTTTTGGGGAAAAAGAAAAAAGAAAAAAAAGTGGAGAAAAAGAAATGCTCCTAAAATCCAATTCAGTGACAGATAAAAAGGTTAGTGTAACGTTGTTGCTTGTGATAGCACAATACAGAATATGACAACCCTGGAGGATTCTTATAACTGTGTGATCTGATAGAATGAAACGAATTCATGAATCAAAAATGTATATGTGAGAGGCACATGGCTTCTAAATGTTGTATGGTTTTCCGATCAGAAATTGCATTATTAACTTAATGGAAATGACTGAAAATCTTCTGTGGGATGTTCTGTGACTGTCAGAGGGAATGGGAGATTTGTTTACATAGGTTTTAATGTTGTTTCAGGCTGAAAATCCAGAGACAAAAGGAAAAGAGAAGTGAAGAGAGACAGAGCGAGAAAATAAAAAAGAATTTCCAAAATGAATTTGTTTTGATTGCAGAAGTTTGACAACTCCTTTAAAAAAATCTTTTTTATTATTTTTTTAGTTAAGTTCACATTGCAAAAAAAAGTGGAACCTCATAAACCTCAACTCTGTGACGGTCCTTGTTCAGCTGGAAGAAAAAAATATTTAAAGTAAGGTATTGTTCCCCTTGGTGACACAGTTGAAATTTTACCCTTCTCAGATTCACATAAGTTGCACTGCTCCAAAAAAATTCACGGCACCACATCTTTTAAAGACGTATATATTCCAGATGTTTTATTGTCTTGCACTCGCTCTAATTAATCTACTTACTGCCAAATGACTGAAAGCCTAACAAATGTGAGTAACAGTGTCAGACTTGGATTAACAACAAGCAAGATGGCTCAAACCATTGTAAGCAAAGAGAAGATAATTTGTGAGCAGGGTAATGGGCAAGGCTGCATCTGATGGAAGAGATCAGCTCTGAGCAGCAGGCCACCTCGAAGCTCTGTCAATCTATCTGCAAAACTCTGCTTAAGCACTGAGAACACAGGGAGCTGCAATCTCTCTCAAGGACTGACTGGCCTGTGCTTTGTCTAAGACCTTGAGAGACTGTTGTGGGGTGAAGAAAAACACCTCTGGCAGCAGGGATAAAAGGAAGGATTCAAAGAGTACAAGAAGAATATGAGCCATCCCCAGCTTGTAGTCAGGACAAGAAACTGACTGCAGGAGACATGAAAAATCTGTGAAACTGAGGAGGCAAAGAAGGCACTGATCACCTATCACCACCACCACACTCTCCGGCGTCCATGAAGCTGAGACTGACTGAGAAGATGTCCAGAGAAACTGAGGAGTTTCTCCAGAGATCTGCACAGCCAAGGAGTGAGGCAGGATGTGGGAGCAAAAGTCTTCAATCCTGAGTGGTGATCTGACCTCTTAATTATCTTGTCTCCCTTTCCACCTTTTCTTCCTCTACTCTCTGAGTTGGACATCAAGTAAATGTAGTGATTTCTGTGCAGTCTGAGTTTGGAATCTGATAGTTATAGTAAATTTCTATTTCAAGCAGACTTATGGAGTCCATACTTGTGTTTAGCTTGGGCATGTGGAAATGACTGTACATGATGTATTCTGAGTGTTTCAAAACTTCTGAACTTCTGTTTAACTTGGGTGTTCACTCTCAGGTCTTTGTCTCGGGCATTTATACTACATGTAAACTGTGAACAAACAAACTTTACAGCAGCCAGCAGCCAGCCTCTATTCAGTGGCCCACGCAATTAATTACAGGAATCGGGCAAACTGACTAACAGAGGAAGACAATCTGCACTTGGACACACTGTCAATGATTTTCGTAATCTATTATTGGATCATCAATTGCCATTCCATTAATTACAATGGGAACATAGCATACACATATTCTGAGTTTTTAATCTCAGACTTCCATAAAGCACAGCTGAAACTACCAATTAAAGCCGTAAACAGCAGCGAATGTTTATCTGTTTCCCTCAGAACACAATACTTAGTAATTTTTTGCTGCTAACTGCATAAAGTTGTAGTTGGGGGCACTGAACACATAAAAATGCTGTCAGATAGCATTAGAAGTGCTGTCTTTATTAAGTGTTACAAATAGATCTTTCTGATGCAGATGTGTGTGTGCTGTTCTATCTGTCTCTTCAGCCACAGCTTCAATCTCTTCTTCCATGATGTCAGAACAGCCTTCACTAAAGGCAGCTCAGAGCTATCTTTTGTTACATACAGGCCATATAAGGTTTTAACCTCAACTATGTGCATTTTCATTTATGGTAAGCTTTGCAAAGGACTTCTAAAATGAATTCAATTTTTCACTGAGAGCCGAAGGGCTTATAGTTAAGGGGAACTATCATAACTATCACTAAGACTTACATTTCCTTCTGAAATTGTGTACTAAAGAATTAAATGGCTTTGAACAGTTGATTTTTCATTCTGTCTAAGGCTATAGAGTATTTTTGTCTTCATAAAGAAATTCAGAGAGTGTTCAAGAACAGCATCCAGACTGCAGTCAACAGGAGATACCTGAACAACACTGAAAGTACCATATTTAGAGGCTTATTCTTGCAGTTAGAAGATTTTGAAAAATACAGATAAGGATTTTGTTTATTTCTCTGAATTTCTTACAATGCAAAATCAGTAAAAATGGAACTGACATGAATTTCTGCATGTGTGGTGATTACTGGTGCCCAATTAAGGTTTCAATATTTTGTTACTGAGACTTGGAGTCTCAATAAGAAAGATTTTACAGAAAAAGATTGTCATTACCTTCTTGAGATAGGCAAATTAAGAGGTAATATATTCCTTTTCAGTTTAAAAATAATGAATATTAGTTTCTAACATATGGTTGCACTTCATTACAGTGAATTTGCAATCAGATTTGGTTCTTTATTTGAAAATTTTTTTTCACCAAAGTGAATGCACAAGACTTTATAAATGACACCACAAACTTCATACACTTTGCTTTTTGTTGCTTTAAAGAGGTGACTACAGCTCAATTGCTTTAATTTTTATCCTATTAAAAATAAGATCATAACATACATAGGCCTTCAGCAAATCTCAAATTGGTCACTTTCTAATATATTTTACACGGCTTAAAATCTTGCCTTGATGCATGTCAATAACTTGAAATATATTTTTATATATATATATATATATAAACATTAAAAAAAGTTGCTGAGGGTGCTTTTGGAGCACCGTAATTTTGGTCTTTGTGCTGTAAAAAAATGGCTTCATTAGAGACAGAAGCAATGAAAGTGCTAAAAGGTTTTAAAAACATGATCTATGAATGCAGGTTAAGAACACAGAACTTGTATAGCCTGCAGAACAGACCAGCAAAAGGTGATCAAATAAATATCTTGAAGTATCTTTCAGGAATTACCAAAATGAAAAAAAAAAACCCAGTTTTAATTTAATTTGTATTTATAAAAAAGAAGTAATGGCTTGAAATTAAGACAAGAAGAACCAGAAAGTAAAAAAGCACTGTAAAATTGTGAGGTCAGTTAGACAGTGGGATAACCTGCCAGAACAGCTATTACCACCACAAATTTCAGAGCACACAACTGAGAGAAATACTAGGAAAACTTACACGGAAAACTGTAAGTGCAATCCTGCTGCTATGTGAAGATGTGTCCGATGACTCAACAGTCATTACTAACCCTAAAATGTCATTTATATATCACTTAAGATTAATACAAGTCACGAGCTGTATAAATAGCAATGTGCCCAGGTAGGATTTATATGTCCTTCGGAAGAAATACCATTATATGTAAGTCACAGTTTTTTAAAAGCAAATATTTACTATAAATTTGGAGTAATTTTCCCTCAGAGATTGGGATACTACTTGGAATGTTTTTTGAAAAATATAAATAAATTACTAAAAAATACATTTATAGTAATTAGCTAGTGACATAGATTAATAGGTTGTTTTTTAGCTGAAGTTGGTTCAAACTGCTATCACATCAAATATTCTTGCAATTTTTAAGAAGTCTAACATTGTGCAAAATGATCTATTAGCTCTGTTTTCACATGTATATTGCTTTTAGTCTGAACTCAAGCAATTGCTCAGTGTGATGAACAATACTGTGAAGTACTTTAAAATCTTCATTTAATAAAGATTACACATTAATATTTTGAGAACAATGTCTCCCTAAAGCATGAAGACTTTGCCATTATTTGCCATCAATATTTGGATCTTTGTTTTTCCTTTTTTTTTTTTTTTGGTTATTTTTAAAAAATTTTTCTTTTTGGAACATTTCTTGGACTATCAAGCCAAGACACTGCTGTTTCCAGAAAGCACATTGAAAGATGGTTTGAAGCAGTTAAAAGTATCTTATTTGAAAAGTAAAGTGGGGATACTATTATTGGGAGAACTGTACTCCATCAATGCATAATTACCATGTAAATCACGAAGACTCAGAGGCATGCTTTTTCACTATTCTTCAAAGAACTTTAAAAGTATGTCTCAATTTTAGTTACTTGGAATAGAAGTATTAAAAAACCAACCACCACCATCACAACCATCACCAAAATAAACTCCTCATTTAATTAAATTCACATAATATACAGAAAAGGACATGCAAAAAGGTCCCTGTGACACATTGAATCTTAATTCAGTACTTTCCCTGTTTGCTGATCATTAGATATGATGAGAGTAGTATAAATGAAGTCATTATGAGTTCAAGCTATAAAATCAAAAGGAAAGAGAAAAATACCTTGAAAATTAGAAAAGGTCTGTTGCAAGTTCTTCTTTGTTCAAAATTGTTGGGATTTATAAAGATAATTTTTCAAAATTTTATGTAATCTTTAGAGGTACAAATTTTATGAAAGAAATACGGAAGTTAAAAAATTTCAGTGTGTCAGATTAATACAAAAGTGATCAGTTTTCAGATGATATTTTCTTTCAAATTAATTTTAAATTAAACTGATTTTGTTTTCCTCTGGAAGAGACAATCTTTTGCCCATGACCCACGACCATAACGAATAAGTGAGCCTTCTTTGTATTTTTTCTCTACCCTCAAATCAGGAATCAGGAGGAGGAGTGTGTAGGCAGATGTGTGGTGCTGGGTTTAAACCATTAGAATAATATATTAAGATTTAATTAAGTTTTCATTGTGAAATAAACTGATACAAATAGATAAAAACACAAAACCCACAAGGCAATCATCATGCTAGATACACAGAACAGCTTGGTGTGATGACCTGACAAAGACTGTATACAATAGTTCTTTCTCTCAAGCTATATCCATTTATTTCATACTGGAGTGTATTCTGCTAGATAGTTCAATCATTTCCAAGTTGAATGTGTTCGAAAAAGGGATTATTTATGAAGATGTCCACAGTTGTGGATTTTGATGAGTGTCTCTGGCAATCCAAAGCAAAAACAGACAAGCAAACAAACACCCACTTTCTCCCAAAGACAGAATATGATAAATTGATCCAGGAAAGAGGTATTAATGTAAGAATTTATGTCAACAAGACTAAAAGAAAGTGTGATGCATCGACAGTGAAGGATCTTAAGCAAAAACTCACCTGGTGACCAGATCTCAATATTTCAAACTGTAGCTTTACATGTCTTGATTTTAATCCTACTTTTAAACTTGTGTCAGACACTAAAACTTAGCCCACAGCAAACTTCATATTCTGGAGAATCTCAAATATTTTAGAAGAATTTCTATTTTGTATGAAAGCTGAGGAATGGCACTGACTTGTTTTTGAGTCCATCAACAAAGTGCAAGGGGAAAGTATGGCCTCTTTAGAGCTAATACAACTGTATATTGACTTCATTTGTGACCATCTTTCTATGTATTTTGGATTTGCAGCTTCTACATAATTCCCTAAGCACATTTTCATGCTTTAATGACTAATAATATTGATTCATATCTTAAAAAATTCTCTATTCCAGTGTGCATTTTCCATTCAGAATTTATCCACAGTGCTTAAATGTTTGGACTAACTGGTCTTTATTATGAAGTACTCATTTCACTTAGACAGTGGCAGAATTCGACCATTTTTAATTCAAAGGGGTAACAGTTCTTATATTAAAAAATCCAGAAAGAAAAAATGTTTCCCAAATAACTAATGTACATGGTTATTTTATACTAGTCTGAATAGACTCATCAGTTCATCATCCCTATATGTATAAGAAAACTGAGGTAAGGAGAGATGAAGTGACATACTTGAAAGCAAACTAGGTTAGTACTGAGCTATTTTCTTGTAAGAATGTGGCTTTGTTCCTCTTCACTTTGCAAAACTTAAGTGAGAGCATGTGGGTCTATTTTGCATTGCAGATTTGAGAAAATATATCGGTGTCCTTGAAGTGCAATTCCTGACACTCTGCTACTGCTGTCACTCCTTTTCATGAATATATTGTCTCAACAAAGGTTGAAGAAAAGGTACCATGAGTTCCTGCTTTGAAGAAAATAAATACTCCCATTGTTTGCTTGGAGAATGGAAATATGCTTGAACGTATCTCACTCTTGTACAAATGTGTGTGTTTCAGTCATCTGCACCTGTGTTCTTTACTGTTTTATCCTGTTTTACTGCTAGGGCTCAGGTGAAAGGAAGCTGTTAAGTTAAATAAATACTGACCAGGTTCCTGAGGAAACTATGGTAATATTTGTAGTTTGAGACACATCTAGCTGCCTCCATCTAGTTAGTGTCAGGGTGGCTAGGGTGCTGTTTGGCAAATGCTGATACTGAAATTGCAAAGGCTCATCAATAAGCAAGAATAAACTCTTTTTCTCTGTGTGTATACAGTAATTCCTGCAGCTAGATAGTGAAATTATGATGAAGTAAGGAAACGTGTAGTGCGATGTCTGCTGTGCTAACTTACTCTTATTATAATGTGTTTTGATTTTGACATCCACAGTAATTAGATTTAATTTTGTATTAAAGGCCCAGAATCATCTTAATCGGGTCCTCAAAGTGAAAGGGCTGTCAAATACTGAATGGATACGGTTGGGAACAAGGTAGGCTGGAGCCCAGGGAATCAATCAATTAGTTGAAGAGCCCTCTACCTAGAGAAGTGCTGTTTTCTAGGTCTAGTATTGCAGAGGTGTATTCCAAGAGCATTTTAAAGTGGTTATAAGGCAGTCACCTGCTAAATGTGCTATTTATAGGAACAAAATTTAAAAGGAGGGGGTTCCTTCGTGAAAAGAAATTGAACCAAGCTAAAAGAAAATAGCAATGCTAAAGTATAATCCCTGCTACACCTGTGAGCCTGTCTTTTGTCTATAGAGCCATTTATTATGAAACACAAGTCAGGAGGAGGGACCTGAAAGTCATTACTTTAAGTCATTTAGCCATTATAAGCCTTCAGGAAGTATATGATGCCATTGAAGCTCTCTGCAGTTCCCATACAATCCAACAGGGGCTGCTTTCCTACCTAACAGATTTCTTACTTGACTAATTCCCATTTCCAAATTACAGAAAGGCAAAGAGGTCAAAATCTGTCTTTGCTCATGCAAAGTTAATTTCAATGAACTCCATGAAATGAACAGAGATGTTTCATTTCCAGATGGGTAAATGAGAGCAGAATTTGTTCTCCTGCATTTCATTTTACCCTGTAGAAATCACTAGAATAATTAAATTTATCAGAAAACATGATTTTTAGAGGTTTCTTTGGCACAAATGTGATGAGTATTATGTTAAATATAAGAGGAAGCATTTCATTGTGACTTATAAACACTAGTTTTTAATAATCTATTTTATTCATCTCATGGTCTTAACAGTGTTTGCAAATTCAGTTGTTGTCAAAAGGATTAAGTTTATTAGACACCTGTCTCCAACAGCAGTGTATTAGGAGACTGGAATATTTGTAAATTCTATTTACATTGGATATTGAATACTCACAGCATGACCTTCAATCAGCAGTTTTCAGACTTTATATTTGCTTCCAGAACAAATTCGCTTCTATTTATTAAGAAAAGAAGTCACAGGCAAAATTGTAAATCCCTGAGCTCAGGAGCCAGTTCTTTATTTGTATTCCCTTCACTCACAAAAAAAAAAAAAATCCCAAAGGAAGAACACAGAAGAGGCACCAGGGTTCTCACTACTCCAATTACATGGGTAAATTCTACTCATTGATTCAGACATAGCAGCAATACATTGCACTGAGGTATTTTTATTCTGATAATGGGATATGTTCTTAAATTATGTATAATTAGATATTTCAAAATAGTTACATTTAAGAATTGGCTGCAGGCATTTTCAGACTGTCAGTGTCAATTTCTCTGTGTACGTATTTACCACATATGAGCACAATTATAGCCTCATCCATCAACTTCATTAGAAATATGAATCATTTAATTCTGAAATGAAATATAATTGTGATTTTTTTAAAAGGTACCTCTTTTGTTAACAAAAATCGTGGCAAGTAAGGATTGTGAAGTGCAGATCATGTGTGAACCAGTGTACCAACAGCATTATTAATGAGTAAAATCAACCAAGATGGAATTTATAAAATTAAGCAACTGTCTCGTGTACAATGTTCTTAAATGTTCTTGTACTGTAATCAGGAGCTGATTTTTATTCTCCCAAAATGGCTGCCACTAAGGTATTTTTGACTCTACATTTTCTTAAAGTAATCAAGGAATCCTATTTTTAAATGAAGTTACAAAAACAGAAGCTTTAGAAACAAACACCCCCAAATTCCCAACACTCATATTTGAGAGAAAAGGCAAAATTGATGAATATGATGCCATCCAGAGTTGAACAAGATACCTGATGGAAGTAATGTAAATAAGAACAGCCCTGTAAGCAATCTTGTGTAAATTCAGATCTTTGATAACATTTATTTTCATTTTACTGGATCATGGATTCAGTCTCTTCATTATTTTTTTCCATTTTAGAATTTTGGCATCAACCGCCTACAAATTACCTCACTGTTCTGACACTTACTTCTAGCAATGTTTTATGCCACTGCTTCCACAAATGCAAGGCTATGCCTTCTCCTGACATGCGGTATATTTGAAAATCTAAATGAAAGATGACCAAATGTAACTTAAATAAAACCCACTATTGAAGCCCTCATGCTCACATCTCTACAGTTATCCCTTTGGCATGAAATTGCACCTTGGATGTGAAGTACTGTTAAGGACCTTTGCTTAACTAATAACTGTTTAGTTGAAGTCTAAGTGGAAGAATTATATTTGATCTAATAAGTCAGAAACTAATGACTCACAGCGTTTAGATTAAAATACCACACATGTCTTTGTAATTCTGGATTTCCTTCTTTTCAAAACAGTTTCTTCTCTAGAACGTACTGAATAGCTTCACATAACTAACCTGAATAAATGCATACGGTGGACATTTATGAGCTTTTTTATTATTATGAGGTCTTTTTTATTGCTTCCCTCCCCCTTTTCTTTTACCGCAGACTATTTGCCAGCTTCAGGTGAGGAATTTTATGCAACACTTAGACGGTGCTGTGTTACTGTGAATTCTGATTAACCAGAGGGGTCAGCTCTCATTAGAAACTGCATAAAACTTGGACCATTAAATTGTCCATTTCAAGCTTGCAGTAATGGCTTATGGTTTTGATTACATTAATTATTGCACCTACTGCAAATTTCCAAACTAAATTATTTTCTTATTGTAAAGAATACAGAGGCTGCTGCTTCTGAAATAGAATTAATTTGTAGGGAAGAAACAGCAGAGGATATGGTATGGCAGGTTTAAAATTTAATAGATTAAAAATTAATAGAAATAAAATAAAGCTATTACAACAGACAAATTACTTTGTCACATTTATATATTATATCAACTACAGTTTAAAAACCAAGGAATCTCAAGTCATTTTGTTATCTTCTTTTTAAAATTTGACAACTTATTTATTTTCTTTGGTCATGGGAGTCAATTTAACTGTTCACAACACAAAGCCCAAGAAATTAGATTTAGTCCACTGAAGGTATCTGCTCTGGAGTTGGCCCAGCTTGAAACAGAGCAACAGATCTCGATACACAGGAGCTTTCCTGAGATTTTCTTGAGGCAAGGAAATTCACAGGAAGTAAAAACACTCAACAGAAGCCAGCAGCTGCCACGGGAGTGGCTGACAAGATCTAGACAGTGCCAGGGCAATGGTGACCATGCCTACCTTATAACAGAAGCCCCTGGGGAGGGGGTAAACAGAACAGGTGTAGCATTTGGGAAAGGAAGGGCCTGAGAGCTCTGTCTGCCCAAGAGGTGAGTTCAACTAGTCACGATCTTCTCAGACAGAGATCAGTTGTGGTCTCCGACTAGCAAAAACCAGACTTCTCGTAGCTCCCTCTGAGGTTGGCAGATGGATGTCTCAGTACCCTTGAACTGAGAGTGTCCAACTATGAGCACCTGCCATTTCTTTTTATTGATAAACTTCATTTTTCTGGTGGAGTACGTCTATGTGAGGCTAGCTTATGGGTGCCTACTGTGATTAAAGCTTCTTATCTGTTCTTATTACTGAAGTTACAGAGTCAAGGCAAGAAGTATAGTCTTGCTTTTATGGGTATACTGAGATTTTGCAACCAACTATCTATCTCCATCTCAGCTCCCCTCATGTTACGTAGCCTTGTGACTGTTTATTGTAATTCAGCCACCTGACACAACAGGTCATCTACATGTTGCACCTTACGCAATTATATACCTTCACATAGTATAAGCATCTAGACACTTGTAAGCCACTGCCTGCACTGTGATGTCCTTCCTGGTCAGCTCTGTCTGAAAGAGGGTATCAGACTTCCAAGGTGCTCTCTCTGTAACAGAACCGGTCCTAGTTCTCAGGTGAGTGCCCACCAGTTCAGAAGATCCCTGGTGTGCACCCCTGCTCTGTGGAGATACAGAATGCAGGACCTCATAGGAAAGTCTGTGATCTTCTCATACAAAAGTCTACTGCCTCCTTAAGGCTTGGGTTAAGGACACCACTAGGAAACTTCTTTGCTTGGTACAGCTCCTGGACTACTACCCATTACTGCATGTAGGTGGACAGAGAGCAACCCATAGTTCAAGAACAATCAAAAGAGACTTCAGGGTCTGAGGATAGTTGGAGAGGGAATCTGGGACACGGGTTATTTTTTCCTCTCTCCTTCTGATGGTGATCAATGACACTGTAAGGAGTAGGTGGATGCAGTCTGTTAGTTTGTGAGTTTGACAATAGGATGGTCTATGCAAAACAAACTTGCTGGCGTCAGGTGGAATCCACTTACCTTAAAGGGGCAAGAAGGTAAGTGAGTCTCAGGATCTTCCATGACTACTTAACACAGCTTTAAACTGGACGTGAAAGGGAAGCCAGGCATTATCAGACTTGCCTCTGACAAGTTGTGGAGCAGCTCACTATGGTTAAAGGGATGAGATGTTAGTGAGGACCCTTAGCTGCTCAGCCCCAAAGCATCACGGGGCTCTAAAAAAACTATGACTACTGGGCTCTCATGACTTGACCACACTGCACTGAGCAGGATCATAACCGCTCCTTGACAAAGGAAGATGACTAGTCTCCAGGACTGAAGAGGATAGGTCATCCTATTCCTAGTTATTCCTACCCTACTTCTTAGAAAACAAATATGTGCCAGAAACTATTGGGTGGATTTTTTAGATTCCTTCAATATTGGTCTCTGTGTTCAAAGAAGCCATAAGGAGTTTTTTGAGAGATAGAGGTTTCTCCTCCAAAAATGTGCGCCCTCTTTCAAAACATTGTTCTAATCACACACTTCGTTAGTACCAACTGGTGCTGACTAACAGAGTATATCAAAACTGCTTGTCTGCTGTTTTCTTCAAATGTGAAACAATGATATAAATCTAACATGTTTTGATAAACATTATTAAGAGACATTGATTTTTCAAAGACATGAGAAGGGGAGTTTAGATTAGAGCCTGTCAGTCATATGAGTTTTCATCAAAATTGTGGTTGGGATATGTTATTTTGGGATTTAGGTAAGTAAAATAAACATTTTTCAAAAAAACCTTAAACTGGATTTGAATGCCTTGATGAACTTTTTGGACTTTTGAACAAATATCAATAATTACATCTAGGGAAAAATAGCCTGAGAGCAGAGGATTATTGAAAAGGTAACAGCTTTCAGCAGAAAAAAAAAAAAGTGGGTGAAAAATGTTACATGTGATGGTTTTGAAAATACAGAGGGTTTTATTAATTTAAAATGTTTTCACATTATCATAGAATTATTGAGGCTGGAAAAGACCTCTGAGGTCATCAAGATCTGTGATTTAACATAACCATAATATAAAGTATGGCACTAAATGCCATGTCCAGTCTTTTCTTAAACACCTCCAGGGATGGGGACTCCACCACTACCCTGGGCAGTCTATTCTATAGTCTGATAACCCTTTCCATGAGGAAGGACTTCCTAACATCCAACCTAAACCTCCCTTGGTGCAGCTTCAGGCCCTGTCTTGTCACTTGTTGCCTGGGAGAAGAGCCTGAGAGAGGGAGAAGGTCTCCCCTGAAACTTCTCTTCTCCAGGCTAAACAGTCCCAGCTCCCTCAGCCTCTCCTCATCAGACTTTACCTCCAGTCCCTTCCCCAGCCTCATTGCTCTTCTGGATCTGCTCCAGCCCCTCAATCTCTTTCTTGAAATGAATGGCCCAAAACTGCTCCTTAGTACTCTAGAGAAGGCCTCCCCAGTGCAGGGGGAGAATTATGTCCCTAGTGCTGCTGGCCACACTATTGCTGATAGAAGCCAGGATGCCACTGGCATTTCATGTCACCTGGGCACCCTGCTGGCTCCTGTTCAACAAGCCAGTTGTCAACCAATACTGTCAGGTCCCTGTCTGCCAGGCATTTAATCAATTTTGATTCCATTTTCATCAATTTTGACAAAATTGTTGTAAAATCATGAGAGAATATTTTGTTTCAGCAGTAAATTACAAAAAAGAAGAAACACAACCATAAGTGTCAGAAAGGTTCATTGATTTTAACGTGCTAACACACTAGCGGGCCACATTTAGTATATACCACTGATATATTGGAAAAGAAACCCCACAACAATAACATTAGATCAGAGTGAAACAAACCAGGTTGGTATTTAACATGAGCCAGACAAATAACTGCACATTACACAAAATATCTGATTATGAAATAATTTATTTGTTTTTCTCCACCAAAATTGTTGTTTTAAAAAAGTTCTTTATTTCTATTTAGGATTAAACAAAATCAATTTTTAGAATTTCCCAAAGAATGGACATTGTTTTTATGTTAGATGTTATTAAATCCTATAGATATCAAGTGTGCCTTCCTCTGAACTGTGGAAATACACTGTCCTAGCTTCTCTGCAGGGCTGCAGACCTTTAGCTGACCTGATCTGGCTCACAGACACATCCCAGTCTGTAAACATCACACTCCATATAAAGGGAAAGTTTGCAAGGAGAGAAGGGCTTCTTGCTTTTCCTGACCCTGTTCCTCTTTCTTCTCCTCTGGGCTGCCTTTGCATTTTTAGTGACCACTAGTTTGAGTAGAACTTCAGATTCTTTGTATTGGCAAAGGTCTAAGTTTGGCTTTCATTAAATCTGTTCTCATTTCAACCTATGGGTCCCCCTTCCTTTTCCTGATCTTCCTTCTTGGCTGGGGAGTAGACATTGCACAATAGCCCTGGATATGGGCTAAAATATACATTTTTTAGACAGCAGACTACATTGATTTGTATCCAGAAGGTTTATTACAAGATTGTAGTTGAAGCTGGTTTTTTATGAAATTCTGAATGAAAAATCTCTGTCTATAAAGTCATTCTAGTAAAATCAAAGGACTCTTGCTTACCTGCATTTGTACTAGCAAAGTATATGTCTAATAAGCATTTTGTATATTGATATAGTATGAACACTGGGAAAGATTTGCAGGCATATAGAATGAAAGTCAGAAAGAATATGTGTTTTTATTAAAGTTAAGGCTGTCACTCTTGTCCTCGTTGTGGAGTACATTTACACAGTCATTAGCAGAGGTGATACAAGCTCTATAGCATCTACATCAAAAACCTGCTTTGATATAATTTCTCAAAAGCAGTTTTATATTGATTTCAAGAGTCTGTGAATGTCTCTTCAATTTCAGACAAGTTAGCATTCAGTACTAATGGCAATATAATTGTCCTGTAGCTTTTACTCGATGTTGTTTCACAGAGCATTTTGAAGATCTCATGTATCTATAGAATATAAAACAGAAGATGTATGTCCAGATGACATCTCAGTTTTAGACTAGGAAATGCTCCTCTGTTCTGACCTATAAAGACATTCCTCAGGTAATATTGCTGTAGTGTGACAGAAACAAAATGCTGCATTTCATGGTAGAGAAGATACCAAGCCCCATAGCAGGTTTGTCATGTCACAATAGGAAATTGGGGAGGGGAATAGAAGTTTGTATCAAAAAGAAAGCTTTTTTTTCCCCTTCTTGATCATATGAGCAAGAACGCAAGAAATATTACATTTTTATTTTGTCTCTGATTTTACATGTCCACAAACTGATCACAATGATTTTCTGTACAATATCAAAAACTATTTTTCTGATCATTCTCCAAAATAACTTGGATTTTATATTTCTCTAAGCTTAATGAAAAGTTAAAATGTTAACTCCATTTATATGATAAAAAAATCTCATATTAAAACTACCATTCTTGTTTATTTCCAAAACAACTGAACTCAGTATTTGTTCTATCAGATACGATGAGAAATTCACAACCAAATCTATTCTGAAATTTTCTTCCACTTTAATTCTGAAAGGATTTAAAATCTCCTAAGTTAAATGGATATGGTCACATTTATGCAACTTCATGCATATATATTTCTTTAGATGGAACATAGATAATATACTATGTCTGAGTTGGGTCAGAATTCCTTTAGAGAATGAGCTAAGAGAATCAGACGCCCAGAATGCCTTACACACACAGTGAAACTGGTACCTCTAAAGAAACCCACACACTCCTTGGACACGAGACACAGAAGAAGAAAACTTGAGCCTTGTAATCCCTTGGCTTTATACACAATATGGTATCTACGGGATATCTTGTTGGTTAGTGAAGAGTCATCTGTCCTGTCTGCCTCTCCCTGTAGGTGCAGCCTCTCAGTGCATCCCAGTGTGACACACAAGATTAGCAGTGACCTTGATTCCTACAGAAGCAGGTCTGAGCAGGAGCCTTTCTGAACACCAGTCCTTGGCAGTAACTGTGAACAACAAGAGTTAGCACCTATAGAAGCAGATAGTGCCTACAAAACCATGATGTTAGCTTCAGAATTGGCAGTTGCTTAGAAGACACTGTTGAAAAGTAAAATCACTGAACAGAATTAGATCAAACCATCACAATCATCTGTCATAGCACTCCAGACTTACTCTTTAAATTTCCTCACATCAACAATGCAAAGATGACTACATATGTAAGCCAGATGGCCTAAGACCTACAAGAACAACAAATCAGCCAGGAAAATTGTAGTAGGAAGCTCAAAACTGTTCAGATTTGGTTCAAAGTGAAGGGATTTGAGGTAAGATGCTTTGGAGCAAGATTTCGTCCTAATCAAATGGGTCAGCCCACAGATTTAGTACAGTGAAGTCATAGAATGTATTGGGTTGGAAGGGATGTCAAAAGATTATCTTGTCCAACCCCCAAGTGCTAAATAAAGAAAATACCACTTGGGTCATCTGTAGGTAGCAGACTGTAGGGTCTTGTATTCTGTGGTATTCCTTAAGAAGCTAAAAAAGTCACTGAAAAGTCCTCTTCACTCAATCATCAGGAAGGAATGGAGAGGTCAGCAGGGACCTGGCTGAAGCCTGACTACTGCACAGAGGACAAAAGATTCCAGGGATTGTGACCAGCAGGCAGGGAGTAAAGCACTGGTGCGAAGGAAGACACATCCCAGCTACTCACAAGTTCTTCACAGTAAATGAAGACACTCATTTAATGCAAATTGGGAAAATAGGCACTATAATAGCCTACATTTATCCTTATCTCTCTTTATTTCTCCCTTGATGACAGGGTCTTGATTCACTGTTTGTGAGGAGGCAGCAAAGATCACTAATCAATCAGTTTGGTCTAATTTTCCCACATTTTGGGACAAAACACAGGCCAGTGTTTAATCGAAGCTGGCTCCCGCTGATAATCAAAGCATGGTAAATGGACTATGCATGTACAGGAATAATACCACCATGTGTGCACATGTTCTAACTCACTACCAATAACTACATTCAGCATGACACACTGCACACAGTGTATACATGTGTACACAGATACATATAAAATAAGTGTCTTCTGTTTGATTAAGTTCTCAGATTGCAAAGAATGCCTTAATTCAAAAAGAGAGTTATTTCTAAAGGACTTATGACAATACTTCAGTTTCTGCTGTCAGAACATACAATATTTGCTTGTGTCTCAGGTATCCCTGAACACCTAATTAAGTTAGTATTCCATTTTTGCTCAGTATGGTAATCCTTCTGCTCAAAGTAAAGAGGTGTGCAAAGAAATGAAAACAGCAGGTATTTATCACTGGGTGGACTTGTAAGATATCCTCATCAAGGATGTCTTGTCAGTTAAGCTACTTCTATTATGAAGTATGAACAGTAACTAAAATTCTTAATTCCCATTCTGGAAGAAATGTTAGAATTTTGAAAACATTTTAGTTTGCAAGCAAAAGTGTAAGGGATAGGATTCCTTGTTGAAGGAAAGTTTCTTTCAGGTGAAAAAGTGTCATATGCATTCTGGTTTATCTCTTCTACAAATTAAACAAAGCCTGACCCAGTTGGCACCTGGTTGTCTGCCTCTAGCTTATGTAAAAGCTTCACAAAGTATCAAAGAAGAAACATCAGAATGTTTATATTCTTTAGAACATGGTTTCATGGTATTATAACTGAGGTTCCTTTGTACTGCATGATATCACAGGGACACCAGGTTTAATATTCAACTTCCAACAGCTGCTATCTGCTGCTTTAGAGAAAGAGGAACAAATATAATTCCCCTAATTACCTGAATCACTCTGGGTTTGTTTTACAGGGATCTCACTTTCAACCACTTGTCTGCAAATCATTACCAATATCCCATCCTTGTCTTCAGGCCTTTCTTTTTCTTTGAGAACAAGTGAGAATGTTTAATGCTTAGATATTCCTTCAAAATGCTTAGATACATTCCTTCAAAACTCTGCCTGTTTCTCACAAGTGTAATATTTTTTCTAATTTAATTTGCTTACAAATTCCAGACTCGTGGCTGCATTGTAGAACATAACAAATCCTAGAATATCCTTGCTAACAAAAGCAACCCTACATTGATGTCCAATGACATAACTTAAGCTTCCAGATTTCCTTTAATGCATGTATTTGCATGTATCCAATGTCTAATCACTCACTAGCACTACAGAGCCTCCAGGTAGTGTTCTGTGTGCCTTTCATGAGGTGAAGGAATGCCTAGTGCTCTTATGACCATCATAAAGTGCTCTTATGACCATCATAGTATCATTCATGGTAGCATGCAACATGGTGTTTGTGTCCGTAGGCTGCACTTAGAGTTGATCATGAAAAACTTCCAACAAAACCAGATTTGGAATGGAAACTTTTGGAGCAAGGATTCTCTTAATCTGAGTTTGTGCAGTGCTTGATGGGTAGAACCATGGAATCATTAGGGATTGGAAGGGACCTCGAAAGATCATCCAGTCCAATCCCCCTGCCACAGAAAGGGCATCGTCCCTCACACAGCACCGGTG
>JAOXOE010065696.1:0-30788 GCA_028565055.1 Phoeniculus purpureus
AGCCTGTTCCAGTGCTCTGTCACCCTCACTGTGAAGAAGTTCCTTCTCATATTTATATGGAACCTCCTATGTTCCAGTTTACACCCATTGCCCCTTGTCCTATCATTATATGACACTGAGAAGAGCCTGGCTCGCCTGGCTCCGTTCTCCTGACACCCACCCTCTTAAGACCTAATGGGGCAGAAGAAATCGAAGGGCAATTTACATGAGCAGTCAGGTTATAAGAGGGACTGTTTGTTGTGTAGACTGCCCCAGGCATGGGCTTTGACTTCCTTGGTTCATACCAGCTTTAATGTCACTCTACAAGCAAAAGCTTTCAACTGTTTTGGGCATTTTTTTAACCCCGTGTAATAGCTCAAAGAAGTAGGTTCTGATGAGTATAGGCTTTCTGATGGGTAGTTGCTAGATGTAATCTCCAAAGGACTTGTTTGTACTGTTAAAATCAAGGAGTTTTGTGTGTGTACAGTAATTTATAAGATCAGAGCCTATAGCTGTTCTTTGAATTATGTTGTAGCCACATTCTTTAAAGATGTGTAATTTGTAATTTTTTTGTAGTTGCTACTCTTACAAGTTAATTCAAATTCTGCTTGAAGGATTCTGATCTTTGTCTGACTTAGAGTTGGGGGTTACCAATCCAGAAGCACCTGTTGAATCAACATAATTTTGTGAAGAGTTTCTAAGAAGGATTTTTATTTCATTTTTAGTGTTGCTGCTTCCTTGGTAGCAGAGTTCCTCTGCACAAGTAGCAGCACTGGGTGTGGTGTGCAAGGCTCTCCTCATGTTCTCCACACCAGTTCCTCTCAGCTGTTCTCCAGCAGGTTGGATACACTGTAACCTAATGGAGAAGATATTCAGACCTTTCAGATACTGTGTGTTTATTACCACTTTTTTTGCCTGTCTTGTGTACAAGCATTTTCTTTTGCAGTGTTTTTGCTCTGGAACTATTATGTCTTGGAGGCGCTGTTTTGTCTGGATAATGTCTAGTTTGACGTCTCGGTTATAACAACTCATATGACATTCAGTTTCCCATCAGTGAGAGCTTAGACAGTAGCAGTATCAATAAACAAGGCGACCAACACCCTGTTTTTATGTATCAGTTGCCAGATCTCTTGTGGAAGGGTTTTGTAACAACTGCTGAATGTTTTCTATTCAGGTATCAAGTGGTTTAATAGCTCAGTGAATGCCTGTACCACTGTGTCTGTGGTGAAGAGACAGTGCAGTGTGGTTCCATTCAAAACTGAGTCTCAGCTGCCAAAGCATAAAAATGCTCACTGTTTAAAGTGAGTGCTTGCGTCCATGTTGCGTTTCATCAGCATGTGCAGATGCAGTCCAGTGATGCTTGTACTCAGGATTTGACATTACAGATATTTCCTGTGAAATGAGAAGAGTTTTTCCTCTTAAGAATTCATATATGAGTCACTTAGCTTTTCTGAACGTAATTGCGTCATGCTAGAATGGATACAACAGATGAAAGAGACTTGTTACAAGAGGCTGCAAGGTATTTGTGGAAAAAATGCCTGGTTTTAATGTTTATAGAGTCTTTTTGTACTGGAAGATATGCACATGTGATTAATCTGAAATCCTATTAAAAAAAGTAAGTTCTTTCATTTTATTTATAGGTACTAAATGAAGCAGTGGGTGCACTGATGTATCACACTATCACTTTAACACGAGAAGACCTGGAGAAATTTAAAGCACTTCGAATAATTGTCCGAATTGGCAGTGGTTTTGATAATATTGACATCAAATCTGCTGGAGATTTAGGTATGACCTATTAAAGATAATATTTTACATCTTATACTTGCCTCTGGAAATCTGATAGCATCTAAATCTTGGCATTAATGTTTTCTGTGTAATTTATATTAACATAGTATGTAAGCTGTATAATTTTCTCATCAAAGTGTTTAAAAATCATTATGGAGATACTAGCATTAGTTAATTAAGTGATAGTATTAACAGCATTGTGACAGGATGACAATCTGCCTGTTCAATATAAACCCAAAGTGTAAGGCCATAATTTTTCATCTTTCTTTTTTATCCCAATTGTATATTTTAACTACTGCTGCTATAATCCAACCACAAAATATAATTCCATCAGCGTGGCGTACTAATTCTGTTTGAATAAAAAATGAGATCATTATCAACTGTGAAGCTTATTTATGATGCATGAGATTTAGTACTAAACACTTCATAAAATAGAAATATTGATTTTACAAGTGAATCTATTGCTGCTTCACAGTAAATTCTCATAGTGAGACCGTTAAGAAACGGTGCTTGCTGTTTCACTGTGGCAAAGTAATAGTCCAATTTGCGTTTCCCTTATTTAAGGTTAAACCATGCCTACAGGTCAAAATCCAAATAAATGTCTAAATAAGGTGTTTTCTTTTGTAATATTGAGGAGAGCAAGTATGTTTTCCATTATGCTTTGGGAAGATCTGGGGAACATTTATTTCATTATGATAGTACTTAGTCCTGTTAATAACCCCACTGATGTAGTGAAGAGCTGTAATATGGTCTGTTTATCAGTAAATGATAGTAAAATAATAAACTGTTTGCAATGGTCATGTAGTTTCCACAGCAGGCACAAATTCTTTTTGGGTTTCTACAAAGAACAGATCAGATGTGAAAGCACTCACAGCTCTGTTCCTACTTTTTGTGACTAGTGCCTCAGTTAGAGATTGGCCTGGAGTAAAATCCCACATAAAACCCAAAACTTGGCTACAGATCCAAGTCCCTGATAAATCAGGAGTACAATTTGTGTAGAGAATCCCTGGTAAAAGGAGAACCTTAGCAGGTTTTTTTGGCTGTTTCTGTAAGTCTCCATGCCGGATTTTGACTCACGTTTGTGTTTGAAATGCATCCACATAATTTTTCAAGCCAGAGTACAGTAGGTGTAGGATAGTCTCATTTGTTTGAAATGTTAAATTGCCATGTTCCTAATCATACAGTTTCTATGTTGTGATTAGGCTTAGTTATACAGTTAGAATCTAATAGATCTCCTATCTTCTTGGGGCATTCTGGTATTTGTGACTTCACAGAGGACAGTTGTCCTCTCTGCTAGAAGTCAATGAAAGCTGTGTTACGTTTACATGTAAAAATCTGTGACTTTTAAGTTAGAGTTTCACTCCAACAACTTCATTCTAACTCGCCACTACTGGAACATACTACTTCGCAATTTTTGTACTAATGCAAGTATTATGCATTTCAATAAGGTAATATGAGAGTTCATTGCTGCTTGTAAAAGGCTTTGATTCACTCTTGAAATGTAGTGGAGACTTGTAGGCTGCATGTTCTGACATATACATGAACTTCTACAGTGACACTTGGAGTTACGCTTCATAGAGTAGACTCAAGGGGTTGTTACCACCTTTTCCTATTAAGTATTGTTTTCATATTAGCACTTTTTGTAAAATGCATGAAAACATGTTTCTTGGGTAAAATTTTTTTAAGATCTTTTCTACTTTTTCTCCACTTTATTATAAATTGTTGACTAGGAAATACTTAAACATTGTGAGTGTAGCTGGATGCAGGTGGGCTGTTAGTCAAAATTATTCACTGTTGAAACCAGTGAACTTACGCACATCACAAAGTGATGAGAAAATGAAAAAGAGCATAGAAGTGATGAATATGAGCTAAGATGGGTGTGCTCTCTTTCCATATATAAGAAGTCCTTCCTATTGTTGCCTGCCTCAAGCCACTCTTTGGTGGTTCACTATGTCTCTGCCTTTCAGAAGTCAGGTGGTTTTGAAGTTGGGGAGAGATAGAGGGTGGAAAAGAAATTCCTACAGGTAGTAGACAAATACTTGACTTTTGTTCCCCAAGTTTCATAAAGAAACCATTTAGGGCAAAAGGTACACATGGAGTTCAATTCTGTGTTTTGCTTCTTAAATTTGAAATACAACTCTGAGTTCTTTTTTGAAGCATTGTTTTGTTGATGCCAGCTATCAGGAGAAATGCTTAGTAAATTTGTTTTGCCATCTGAAACCTCCTTTTTTTCCTCCATGGAAATACACCTTTTTGTATAAACAATTGCAGCTGTTTAATGTGATGCATTTTAACGGATGTGGGTTTTTTCAGCCTTCTGCTTTTCCCCACACTCAAGCTTTTTACCCCTACATTTAAAAAACAGGGAGTTTCATCCTACCATTGGTATTGCAGGATGCCAAGATTAATATTCCAGCAAATGATGCTGTTTTATCTTCTGGTAACTTTAAAAGTAGGCACTCTGTCCCCACAGCAGAGGAAAGAAAAACAATTCTACGTTTGTCTTGTGTTGGTTTTTACTGATCTGAAAAAGCTCTAAAAAAATACTGTGCTGCAGGGTGGAGGCATTTGAATGTAAAGTAGAGGTAAATATGGTATGAACTTACTGTTTGTCGGATTATTGTTATTACTGTTGTTGAAGAGAATGTTTCTTCTTCCATACTTCATAAGATATACTGATGTTAGCTGAGGACTCGCTGAATATTTATTTATGTTAAAACCCAAACCACTAGACAGTGCCAACACTATTAGGGTGTTTTTTAGGATACAAAACACTTTTTTTCCCTTCCACCGTGAAATTACACTGTAGACTGTGATCTCAGTCAGCAGAACTGAGACAAACATTTGTGGGAGCTGATGATTAGAGAGAAAACATGTAGTAAGTAGAATAGTAAATAGTAAAGAGACAAGTGAAAAAGGAAAGAAACTATATCAAGTAAACATTTTGCCTAGCTATTGTACATTGAATACTAGAGGGTAAAAAGGTGTCTACAAACCCATCTACAACACTAAACAAATTGGTTTTAAACTCAAAGATGGGACATTTAGACTACATACAAGGAAGAATTTTTTTTTATGCTGAGGGTTGTGAAACACTGGTGTACGTTGTTCAGAGAGGTGGTAGGTGCCCCATCCCCAAAGACATTTAAGGTCAGGCTGGCTGAGGCTGTGAGCAACCTACTCTATTTGGAGATATCCTTGATCACTGCATTGGGCTAGATTTGATTCTGTGATCATTATGTACATGGTTGAGAGCAAGGCAGATCTGTTTGCTGTTCAAACACCTAGCTCAGTGTCTATGTAAAGTTATAAACAAGAACCCAACTGCTTGAGAACTTCAGTACTTTTGAGGTTTTGGTGGTCTGTTTACTGTTTGCCTTAGTTTGCAAACACAGTAGTAATTATCAGAAAAAATGTTTGCATATATTTATCAACTACTATGTCAAGTATTCTGTCTGCCATTACAGCCAAACTTGAAAGTATTGGTGTAAATGTAAACATTGTACTCCTGAATTGCTGTTAAATGGGGAAAAAACTAAAAAACTAGACAACTGGTAACCTTTTCCACACTTTTGCAGGGATTGCAGTGTGTAATGTGCCAGCTGCCTCAGTAGAAGAAACAGCAGATTCTACCATGTGCCACATCCTGAACCTGTACAGGCGAACCACCTGGCTTCACCAGGCTTTGCGAGAAGGCACAAGAGTACAAAGCGTTGAACAGATCCGGGAAGTTGCCTCTGGAGCTGCCAGGATCAGAGGGGAGACCTTGGGCATTATTGGATTAGGTATGTTGATGTGAGTGGTGGTTTAATACACCTCATCTGATAAAAAAAAATTACAAAGATTTGAACTATAGAAGGGGAACACTTAGTTTGCTGCATTCTGTGTGATCCCGTTAATTCCTGGTGTTTGTGTCTCAGTTGTTTTCCCCTTAGACATCATTTCCCTCAGACAGCTTATTTTGTTGCTGATGCTCTCTGAATTCCTTGAGCTTCTCTACAGCTTTCTGCTGCTGCATTGTGTGGTGTTAGCCATGCTTTTGTGAGATTAGGAGACTCAGTACTTCCCTTTTCCAGGACAAGGATCTTGCTGCTGCAACCCAGTTGTCACATGTAGATGTTGTATTTCTTGTCCATTGTCAGATCTGCCCTCATCTTGGAAGTGTTCCAGACCTGGTTGGGTAGGGCACTGGGCAACCTCATCTAGTGAGATACGCCCTACCAAGGGAATAGATCTAGATGATCTTTGAGGTCCCTTCCAACTCAAGCCATTCTACGAGTCTATGATCTAGTTCTGTTTGTTCTTTTTTCCTTTCACTGTTTTCTACATCTGAAAAATCTCTGCTGCAGTGACAGCCTGCAGAGCAATTTTTTCATGGACTTAGTTGAGCTGCATGTGAAATTAATATTTCAGTTTGAATGAGAGGAAAAATATATGCAGGAAAGTTTGAAATGTTTCCAGACCGAATACAATCACCTACTTACCTCTATGAATGTCCCTGAACGGGATTCAGCATCTAACAGTTGGACAGGCTTGCCTAAGATGAATTTAATTACTGTCTGTTACAGAACTAAGGAAGAAAAACAAGCAAGTCAGTTTCTATATAAAATTATTCAGTCATGTGCTTGTCTTATCAAAGTTCTGATAGATTGTAAATGTAATTGTGGCAGAATTCATCCAGGGAATTAATAATATGATTCTGACAACAAGGCATCATATTCAAAAGACACTTCCAGTTACACATTGCTGTCAAGCAACTCAAGCCATGAAATTTTACTTCAGGAAGCTGACAATAACCTGACATGACGTGGTACTTGTCTAAATGACACCAGAAACAGTCTTCACAGTCAAAGAATTGCCTTTAAAATATGACTTTTAAGAAGTTAGTCATGAAGTTGCTTTCTCAAATCTATACTCATGTAATCGTGCACTGCATTTAAATACACAATTGCTGCATCAGTTCACAGCAGCTGTATATAAATAAGAGACAATCACTTGCGATATTTTATAAATGGAAATGTGTACCTAGTTTTTTTAAAATTAAGCCTTGTCTCACATGCCATTTGCTGAAACTATCTGTCATGTTGGTATTGCTTTTTTGGTTTGCTTAAATTCCACACTGATGGGGGGGAAAAAAGGATGCTTCATTATGGATATCCTTAAGTGGATTGTGTGTGCGGTGTTTGTGTTGTCAATGACTGAGGAGTATATAAACAAATGAATAATCTTGTAAATACATAATGTAAAGCTACGTAAAATACTATGGAAAATGTTGGGTTTAAAGAACAAGTTCTTTATGTGCATGGTGTATTAAAAGGATAGTAAAAGCTGGTTTTAAAGGTACACATCTGTTACAGTTATTAACCAGTCATTTTCTCTAGCCTTTTATTGTTCCTATTTCTTTTGCTGCAATGGAATGTTCACAGTTTTTAGGAAAACTAAGTTCTAAAGTTTCTAACATTTCCACTCTTCTTTTTTTGCATGTGTATAAATAGTTACAGCATTTTTATTCTAATGTTTCCTAGTAACCTCCTGTGTAGCTGTATATTAATCAAAAATAAAAATGTATTTGTACATGATACAGAAATCGGGATGTACTACATCTTACATTTGAGCATTTGAGGCTGTTAGGCAGTGATAGACACTCTTTGTTATTACTGATCACTGCAAGAGGCTACCTGTCTCTAGTTTCAGACTGAAATGTGTATTTACAACCACCTTACAAGCTCTGATGCCCATAGGTTGTTTCTTTGATAGTGACTTCTTCCCGTGTCTGTACTTTGGCCTCTATTTTATTGTTTAGACATGTCAGCATCAAAGTGAGGAACCACTAAGAGGCTATGAAATGAATGGATTGCACACAAAACAAATAAATCTCATCATTTGTTGCTGTGGGTCCTTTTTTCTAGTGAGACGTAGTATCGCTGTTTCTGTTGTTTTTTGTTCATATGTCTCTGAGATGATCTGTTATTTCCAACTACAGCTCTGTTTCTCCATTTGTGCCTTAAATTTGTCATGTCTTCTGCAGTGAGTTGCTTCAATTTCTTACTTTCCTGATGCAATAGCTAGGTCCAAACATTTTTCATATCTGTTCCTGGGGTTTTCTCTTCTTTTGCCAGCGAGAAACACCTTAGCTCTTGCCTGTCTTTGTAACTAAGTCATTCCTTCCGAAGCTTTGGTTCCTCACTTCCTTATCCACTGGTCTAGCCAAGTTTCATGACTCACTTGCCTTTCTCTTTCCATCACCCACTCTTTTCTTTGCCTCCTCTCATGCATATTGCTGCTTTGACACTTGATCTGTCCTGCTTAATCCTATTATTCCATGCTCCTCCTTTAAAGTTAACCACATCTCTCATCCTTTGCTTGTATTGAGCTTGAAGATAAGCAGAGACTAAACAACGTAATGCCTCCTTCGTGTGCTTGTTGGATACCATCCTTCATTGTTGTGTTGTTTGGTTAGCCTCTGAGCTACTTAGGGCAGAGCCTGTGTTTCTTCGTGCCTGTATGAAGTGTGTGATTCTTTGAGCCTAACATATAGTATCTCATCATTAAACAGCTGTCTCTGTCACTTTTAATCTTTATTATTAGCCAGTGTCCTGTATTTCAAGTGATGCATCATGAGTGTGCATGTGAAGTTCTGCATTTAAAATTAAAAAACCTTTTTGCCTTACATGTAGATATTTAGGGGTGTTTTTAAAAGGAGAATATGAGCAGCAGCATGTAAGTACTTGGGTGAATGTATAGCTGGACCTGGTTCCGGTGTAATAATTTTACAGCAACGAAAGCAGTGAAGTCACACTCCCTTTCCCTTCCTTCTCAGTTGCAAATGCTGATGACTAACAGCAAATGCATTTCCTCACTCAAGAGAGATGAAATTCCTTCAAATACATTTATCTCTGCGTCATAATGGATGTCATCACTCTGTTTGGATTTTCTCAGCAGTCCCACAGTCCTGACTAGATGTTGGCCAAAAAACTGATCTGCATTATCAGACAATATTAAAGCCTAAGAGTTGGGTGGTGTTACCATGCAATAAATGATGTGCCTTTAGCACTGCTAATGTGCTCAGCGGGAAATGTAACATGTTTCAGAATTCTCCAAGAGGCAGGAAGCATTACCCACATTCTCCATTACTGTTGCAGAGACTGGAAATTGCTGCTAAATGAAAGCACTTTTCTTTCCATGGAAGTCTGCAGGCAGGTTGTCAACATGTCCACTCTATCAAAGGCATTTTGTAAAGCTTTGTAGTACCAGCGTGGAATGCACGTCCTTTGCCCAAGTGCTGAGTGGGGTCAGTGACAGTTGCAGCTGCTTTCACACTCAAATCAGGTCATTAGCAAGGTCAAAGTCAGTGCCCTTACAGAGTGGGAGAAAGTTGGGAGTGTACCAGGAGATCCAGGTGTTTAAGGTAGAGTTGTCCCAAAGTGGGGATGCTCTGGGTGGTGGTCTGTTGTTCCTGATGCACTGACGCAGGTTTTGAGCCATCCCTCATGTCCAGTAGAATCTTATCTAGTAGAAGTGTTTTGGTTAAGTTAAAAGCAGTATTAGGTTTGTGGGTGTACTATCTTATCAGTAGTTTAAAAAAGAGTTGGCAGTCCATCTATGTATGTGTCTAACAGGACTAAGTATGAATTGCCAATCGTGGAACAGTTTTGTTCTGTGGAATAATTGTAATAGGACATTTTTTGCTCTATCTACATGCATGTGATTCCTAAGTGTTTCAGAAGGGAACTTCACACACATAGAAGAGGCTTTGGTTTATTAGCCCCATTGGAATGAATGGAAAGTGTAACTTTAACTGGAGAGTCTGTTGTAGGAGATTGCACTGTTGTGAATCGCCTCAGGTATTAGTGTTGTAAAGAGTGTTAAAAGAACAGATAACAGAATGTTGTATGTGAAAATGAGTGGAGCTGGAGTAAAAGCGATATGCTTCATTTACAAAAAAAAGGCATTTGTGTGACTGATTCCTTGAGCTGTGAACATGCCAAAATTTGAAAATAGTAGTGTTTGTGCTTATTGTCTAATTCCAGTTTATAAACAGTTGGGAGGCAAGCAAATAACTTAGGCAAGTATTGAAATAAAAGAATTTGAAGAGTATTTTAACTTGGTGTCTCCAAAGAAAAGCAGGCAGCCCCCTTCAGATTGACACGCTATTTAATAGTCCAAACACATCTGTTACTAGGCACCGCAGAACTGCCATGTTCAGGTTAAATTAGCAAGAAAAAAAACCCTTTTTTTTTCCTGTGCTTAAGTTTAGTCAAAGAGTGACTGAGAAGTAGAGGGAAATCCCCTCAAGCGTGATTGGAAAGAGATGGGTTTCCCTGTGATAATTTGATGCTTTTTTGAGCAAACTTAGATGTTACAAAAGAGAACCTATTGACTTTTTAATGTGATAAATTATTATTGTGTGTGTCCAGTGATATGTTTGAAATGTCTTTAACCTTAGTGCTATTCTGAGTATCTAGTGTGTAGTTATCTAACCCAAAAAAGGTGTTAGTTGTATTTGGTGATGGATACAAAGTTCTTTAGAGCCTCAGATGACAGGATTCTGTTCAGGCATTTCAGTGCCATGTCTTTAAAAATGAAACAAAACAATGGTTCAGAAAGGGGATTCCCTGTATGGAGAATGGTTGAACTTCAGATTAAACAAATTATCTTTTTTTTAATCCATTTTTGGGGATTAAGTTTTACAGCTTTTTATTAAAGCCAGTTGGTCCAACATGGATAAGAATAAGTCCTTGGCAAGAAGCATTCACAAGCAGTAGTGTTGTCCCATAAACAGACCCAGCAGTAAAATCTTCACATTACACAGGTTACAGCAGATTGCATGGCATTGCAGGTCTCCAGTTGTAGAAGATGCAAATCTCACACTTTGTTTAGAACAAAGCAGTATGAAACAGCCCAGATGTAACATTTCTGGTCTTAGTGCTGATTTCAGGTGGGGTGAGAGCCACTTCCTTTTTCTTTTTTTTAAACCTATTCCAGTTGCCATGTGAAAAGGTATGGTTTGATACATGTATTTGCAATAGGAAGGAGAAGGCTACCTTACACCAGCTGCTTCACATCTGTTCTCATTGCATGTTTATCTTGTTTTAGGACGTGTTGGGCAAGCAGTAGCACTACGTGCCAAAGCCTTTGGCTTCAGCGTGATTTTCTATGACCCATACCTCTCAGATGGCATGGAGCGTGCTCTGGGACTGCAGCGGGTGAGCACTTTGCAGGACCTGCTGTTCCACAGTGACTGTGTTACCCTGCACTGCAACTTGAATGAACACAATCATCATCTTATTAATGACTTCACCATAAAGCAGGTAATAATCTCCATTGGCACACTTGACACTGGGGCTGGTTGCTGACACTGTACAGCGTTAATTTGTGTAAGCAGGCAGATTCTCATTTGAAAGGAATTTCTTACTCTTTTGCTGGTTTGAGGTCAAGCAGGTTTATAAATGATTAGCAAATAGTTGGTATATTTATATATTGTTGCTTTTATTGTCTTTTTGCTCCATAACATTGCATTTGTGGAAATCACTTTCGCTTTCCAATATTGCTCAGATTTAATAGTGTTTCATTTATATGAAAACACTTTTCTCTGTGTCTTCTGGTAGCTGCTTCCTTTACCTGTGTATTTTCAGGTAGCAGTTCTGCCTTTCGCTCTTTTACTTCAGTTTGAGTTCTTTACATGCAATTTAAGGATTATGACTAAAGGGCTCCCCCCTGTGCTCAGTCCTGATGCTTGCAAAGCACTTCTTGGATTGCCTTTATGAATGTTTCTTGAGATTAGTACTAACCTCTCCCTGAAGTTTTAAGTAATACTAAAATGATTCTGAAAACTACATGTAGTAACTGCTCCGTTGTTGATTAATGCTAAGCTTTTCCATTTAATGTTCACATTCCTAGTCTAACCGCAGTGTAGATAATGGCCAGAAACACAATGTTGGAGGTGTAAGAACACCGGTTGTATACAGGACAGAAGCTTGTATGATTTAATAGTTGATTTTGCTGTTCTCTGTACCTGTAGCATTTGCGTATGTTGATAACAGTGACAGTACTCATTAGTAGTAAAATCATTGGCTTCTGAGAAATAGATTGTACTTAGTACTCTTTTAACTTTGGTAGAATAGAGAACTGGCAATATTACTCTTTTTTAATGGTTATGCCATGTTTAGATGTCTTTGCACACAGACATCTAGACTGAAACAGAATCACAGTGAAATCATTGGGACTGTCTGGAGGTTTAACAGTGGTCAAACCCTCCTGGAGATGTTCCTGTTTGAATTGGTCTAGGTAATCCTGCTCTGGTAGGGCGATTGGACTAGATCTTTTGAGGTCTCTTCCAATCCCTAATGTTCTGTGATTCGCCATGAAACTTGTGCAAGAATGTCACAGGATGTTTTTTGAGTGAAGGTGGATAAATGCAGTGAGCTTTGGAGAAGGCATTGGGTGTTAATGAGAAAAACAAAACATTAAAACTGATTGAGAACCATCTGAAATTAAATGCTTATGTTAAAGTCTCTACTGGATAAATGCAGTGAGCTTTGAAGAAGACGTTGGGCATTAATGAGAGAAACAAAACATTAAAACTGATTGAGAACCATCTGAAGTTAAATGCTTATGTTAAACTCTCTACTGGAAATGATATCAATAAGCATTTCTTTTGTGATTAAAGCAAGGATGAAATTGTTAGTCCTTGATTTGGATAAAAGTTTGGATGAAGCAGTCTATATTTTAACAGTTGATGTGAAAAACATAACATTTTTAACACTTCTGACTGCTTAGTTTACATAGAACAGATTTTCTGAATAGGCATCATAAAAAGCTGGAATAGCTGTTTTTAGGCTGACAGATGTTACAGTTGGCCTGAAATTTTTAGAGCATGTTGCATGCCACTTCTGTTCAATATTGCCTGCTTGTGTAATAACCAGTTTTTAGATAAAGTACAGACAGGTATGGTGCATCTCATTTCATTAAAGTCTCACCCTAAATTTTGTTCCAAATCTGAGGTTACATGACTTGAAAATGCATGTGTGAAAACTTGGTGTCAGTCTTCTCTTCCAGTAGCTTTTCCCTTTAATTAGTCTGCATTCTCCCCATTCGTCCCAGAGCAGCTCAGAGAAGTGTTTCAAGCTTGTGTTTGTTACCCGTGGTAATCAAGTGCTCATAAGAGAAGCTGAGGTCATCTTTAGTTTTACAGATTTGAGAAGCAGACACTGCAATTTGAACACAATACATTTTTAAAGCAGCTGTGCAGGTTTAGTGTAAGTGACTTGAACAGTGTCAGCGGTTTTAGCTGTGAAGCTCTTTAAAGCTTCCACCCATTGTTAAGGGTCATCTCTGCCTACATCCACCCTTATAGTTTATCATGAGTCACGTAATTCCTTCCCACTAGAATGCACTTATGCAGCCATATTCTGTTTGATTTGGACTTGTCTCAGTGCTAGCTTTAGAGTTCTGTAAATAGTCCTAGAATTAAAACTCAAAGCAAGGTTATTAAGGTTAGACAGAAGATAGTAGCAGGGTTCACTTTGATTAGGATTTTCGAGTCCTTCAAAGGGCGTATGAATACATGAGGCTATACTTAAACTTCCAATTATCTATTTGCAAGAGCACAGAGAGACAGTCTATAAACTCCCACAAACCTTTGTGATGTGTTTGCACAGATGTGACTGTCACCTGGGTGAACTCTTCTCAGGTAGCTTTCATCTAGTTCTCTCAACTGACTTTAAGTAGTAGAAATAGAGGGATATTTTCCATCAGAAATGCCTTGCTGTTACTAGACCAACTAAAGATCATGCCACCATTTCTTCACTATTAGATTTCCCAAGTTAATTAAAACTAAAAGTGTCCCTTACTTCTGCTCCTGTAAGTGGACTTAGTTTTGCCATACACTAGTGGGTGAGTTATCCTGTAAGCTCAGGAATCCACAGGTGGGGAGAGGCAGGACTGCACTAAACCCAGTGGGCTGTCTAGTAAAATATGTTGGTGTTTTTATGACTTTACTGTAAGCATATGCCTGTTAATTGTTTAATATTTATTATCTGATGTAAAAAATAGTCTCAACTGACTTTCCTCCAAACCTCCGTGCTGTTTGTGAATTTGTTATTTCAGATCTTTAAGCATAAGAAAGCGTTTACATAAAGCTTGTACAGGTTTCAAGTAGTTGACTTTGGTGTCAAAGTGTTGGGGCTTTCTTGTGGTGGTGGGAGTTGGACTTTTATCATTCATGTTTACCGTGGTTCCTGCTCTTCATTTGCTTACTACTATCATGCACAAAGTGCTTCTGAGACCAGAAGCTGTGTTTGAGGCACATGGTAAAACATAAACTATTGGGGTGGCTGAAAGCAGGATGCAGTAATTTATTGTTTTTTCTGTTCCATCTCTCTTGTTTAAACTGCCACTCTGTTTTCATGTTGGGGGTATATTATGGTGCAAATTGTTGTAGTTCTCCACATACAGTGTCAGCTACAATGCTAATCTGCACAATGCACAGCACAGCTTCTCTCCTGGGCACACAGTGTTCTCAACAAAACTCATTTTCATGCCTTTTAATTGAATATCATACAAATTCTGTAGACTTTTAGTTGAAAACGCACTTGGGGAGGAGGAAGGTAAAGTAAACAAAAAAAAAATACAGCCTAGATCTCCTGTGTTTTGGCAACTAAAATGAACAGTGTTTGAAAATCCAGAATTCAAGTAGCCTTTTATTTGTGTGACACTTGAAAACTCTGAAGTGTGAATTTGTGTAAGAATGTGCTGTAGTTTGTCTCATGCAATTTCACTGTGAAACGAAAAGGCATAAAATGATCCGTCATGTTCATATGCACAGTTGTATCTTTTGGTCATGTTACTGCGCAATATCTGAAACAATGCTTCTATCGAAAGAGACTGCTTCCAAGAAACAAAAGGTTATTAAGTGCTGTGAAATAGCTATGTTAGAAGCATCACAGTTTGTTGTACTTGCCAAATGGAAAGGGAGGACAACTGTTCCAGGTTAAACCAGCTGAAGAGCCTTTGTTATGATGGATGCTGCTTTTGAGTAAAAAAATAATGCCACAACGATTTTATTTCATTTATTTTTATTTCATCATTCTTGTTTTTAACTTTCCCTAGATGAGACAAGGGGCTTTCCTGGTCAACACAGCTCGAGGTGGGTTAGTAGACGAAAAAGCACTTGCACAGGCCCTGAAGGAAGGAAGGATACGAGGGGCAGCCTTAGATGTACATGAGTCAGAACCATTCAGGTGCTTTTCCTTTTCTTTTCTTTTTATTTTGTTCACGTTCTTGTTTTTAAGTCTTAGTGCATGATACGATCAACAGAAAAATTCAGTTTTCCCTTTCCCTGGTAGCAAAATACTCCTTAGTAAAGCAACATGAATCTGTGCAGCACTGGACTAATGCAAATGTGGATGGAGCTTATGTATGTGTCCAGAAGTGAAGAAAGTGGCATCCATGGTTAAGTTCCTCAGCAAAAAAACCAAAACAAATATTCAGTGGGTTTATTTAGTAGAAATAAGCAAGGACTTTGGTTCAAATCCTGGATATGACTGTGTCATGGCTTTGAGGGGAGTGTTACTTTGTTACTGAATGTAACTGGAGGCAAATAATTCTGATGCCTATACAAACCAGATTATGGTGCGAGAAGTAACTACTTCATGACACCTTCCTGGAGGCAAAGACATACTCTTGTTCAGATTATCTCTGCAGGAAAGACATAAACGTACCAGGTTGCAAAAAAATATGCATGATAAGGAAGGTGGTCAGAGTGCAGGTTTGTTTTATTTTACACTTATTAGGTGAGTAGTGACTCTGCTGTCATTAGCAGACCTTGTAGCGCAAGGCTTAGTTTTTGAATGGTACTGAGAAGCCCAGCATTTTAGGCAGAAATGTGGCACTAGTATTGCAATATTAGCCCTTTGAACCAGAAATTACTCTGTTTGATATCTGCTTGACTTCTCAGTTAGTTACAAGAGTAGCCTGCTGTAGCTTAGTGCTTGTATGCCACAAGCCTTTTTCAGTCTGTTCAGTCTGTTCATTTTAGCTGGAACAATTCACAGAATTTTTTGAAGATGAACAGATTCAGGACTTGAAGGCAGGAGGACACTCTCTCATATCAGTTTGGAAGGGAAATAAAAACACTAATGAAATACAACATATCGTTTTAGGTAGAATTTTTATATCTACTGGGATACAGTGCCACATCACAAATATTTAATTTTATTTATGCATACCCTGCATTCATTTACTCCTAAATGTAGTCATTATGATGCAGCAGTGCTGTGCAAAGCCAGAGTCTAACAGCTTGAGGGACTTCCAACTCCATACATTCTTCCCAATTCAGATCTCAGATCTGCACAAGCAGACCGTTGCAGCTCTAGGAAGCCCCATTTACTGCATGGAGATGCCATCTGCAGAGATTCAGTTGCAGGATTACAGCCACAATTTCCTTTGGCTTCAGTGCTGCATGTCTATCTGATCGCAGCATGCAACTCTTTTTTTTTCAAGAGTTTGCCAGATATGGTGATGTTTATTGAACTACAGATGAAATCTATCATTCTGTGATTTATGACTGACCCTGTAAGCACACTTATGTCTTAAAATATTTGTTCCCCTGTTGCTACAATTGACTAAGATTAGTAAAGCTGGAAATGAATAGGAGGAGCAATTTCTATTATTTTGTTTCTTTGTATCTGTAATAGCTTTGTTACACAGATTTATTGCTTTCTCTGAATCTATCTGTAAATTTCCTTCTTTCTGTGGAATTTGTGTAAAGGAACAGGAAAGAAAAAAAATTTAAAATAACAAAAAAACCCCCTGAATCATAAAAAAAAAAAAAAAAAAACAACAAACCAAACCCCAACAGTTCAGACTGCTGATGGACACAGTTCTTATTAGGAAAGAATTGTCAGATTTGTCTTTAAATGACTGAATGTCACGTTGACAGTGGCTCCTGAGAGAACAGAGCTTTGGCTAATGCAGTAAAACTCTGATGGAATGGACAAATGAAATGGCTTCTTGAATTGTGTCTTGCTTTGTGCACTTCTGCACCAGAACGAGAATGGCAGTGGCTGTAGTTAGCATACGTGCACTGGACAGAAGCTAATGTTACTACTATACTTAGCCTTCTACCCTTGAGTCTATGAAAGCTGATTTGTTGCTTACTTATAACATGAATAGTGTGTAAAACTAGCTGACAGAACTAAAGCCAAACCCAACAAGCAATAGAAACGTAATTATTTTGTTGTAGATATTAATCTGTGTATGTATAAGTTCATTTGGATCTTCCCTTTCTCCCACCACGCCCCCCAATGTTTTTGTAATTTGATCTTGTTTTAAATCTTTATTTAGCTTTAGTCAGGGCCCCTTGAAGGATGCACCAAACCTGATCTGTACCCCACATGCAGCCTGGTATAGTGAACAAGCATCAATTGAGATGCGGGAGGAAGCAGCACGAGAGATCCGACGGGCGATCACAGGTACTTAATTCACCTTATAAGCTCCGCTGCGTATTTCTATTTAACAAACTGTTTTAGTCTTCTTGAAAGTCTTGCTGAAAAGAACAAACCTTAGGTTTTATTTAGTGTAATATTAATTTGGAATACATTTGGAGTACAGAAACAAAAAAATAGCCACTAAGACCAGTCTCAGAACTGGAGCAGATCATTTTGGAGGTTCATTGCAATTACAGAGAAGGGAAGCGCTGAAAAATAAGTACTTTTCCTGTGTAACAGAAATGTACTTACATGTGAAAAATCCACTTTCAGGTTTTTTTAGTTGCTAATAAATGTCGCACATGTGATGATTTTTGACTGCAAGACATCCAAATATTACTGGTATTTTTCGTATGTTTTCCTAGATGCCCCTTTTTACCTGTTCTGAACCATTCTGTTTCTTTCACTCTTTGTGTTCCCCAGAGTTCAATTTGTTTTAGAGGATGGTCTGAACTTTCCATGTCTTTAAGATTGTAACGTGCAGAGGTAAAGCTTTCAGAGCTTCATTCTGATCCTAGTAATGGTGCTGTCTCAACAACTTATTCTCTACATCATAACAAAGTTTTCAGCTTTTTGTTGGAAGGACACTCTATTTTAGATGTTGTTCTTTAAAGCATTGTTAAAGAAGTCTGGCATTTTGAAGAGCAAAGTCTCTTTGTTATATAACTACCATGCAATTGTAAACTATTCACATCAGAGAAGATGGTTATGTCTTGAACGTGAACTCTAATAAATAAACTGAGGAGAGCAAGCCATTTGGCATTGATTTGAGTCCCTTGTAGCCTAAAATAAAGGGATGGATTTTCATACTGGAAAATGATTCATTAAGCGCTAATGTTCTCTCTTTAGTAGGACTTTGCTGTTTCCCCCTTGGCAATATAGACTGAATACTCTGCAGACATGAAGGGCCATCTGTGTCACCTTGAGAGTAGCTCAGTGCCAGCACATCACTCTGCTCTACAAAAAGCACTAGCAGTAGCTGTTCCCGAGTTCTGTGCCTAGAGAAGCTGGGCAATTTAGTTTCATGTGTAGTCTGAGCAGAAAGAAGATTCTCCTCTGCATGATGATTTAAAGGCACCTCTTAAACTCCTGATCTGAATTGCCCTTTACAAGACTATTTCCCTCTGTTTTAGAGGTAACTTAAGGAGTCTGATCATCTCTTAGATGGAATTGGACTTTGTGCTGCAGAAAAGCTTTAATAGCACATTCATTAAGTTGTTGTGTGACTATTGCCTGCTCCCAGATAGCTCTGGGAGAGAGTGCACAGTGTACAGTACCTACTTGGAGGATGATTGATGTGCAAATAAGCATTAATAGGCTACAGTATGAAAACTGGTTAAAAGATATATGGAGCTAGTTTTACGTGAAATACTGTGCAATACCCCAAACATATGTGCTAGAGACCACAAACCTGTATTTTCTTAAAGTGTGCGATTGCACTATCAGCAATCTAAATCATCGATCTGTATCAAAGCTGTCAGCACTTTAGTGTTTGCACATGGTTTTTGGCAAGATCAAGCTGAGGCAAACATTAGGGAGGTGAGAACGACATTGAATTGCAGTGAAACAAATGTAGGAGAGATACAGGAATCGTGGGATAAGGCTGGATGTGTGAAAGTCCTGGAGGAGCACAGAGGAGAGTGTAGAGAGAACCTAATTAGAAAAAGGTGTGCAATGAAGGAATTTGGAGAAAGAGTACCATCTGATGATACAGATGCTATGTCTTCTGCTTTACCAAAAAGTCAGTGATGTTCTGGTGTCTAAGATAAAAAGAAGCAGAGATTAAACAGCTTAAATATATTTTAAATATAAAAAATTAAAAGTATTAGCTAAGGAAGACCAGTGAAAGAAGTGATGGAAAAAATGTTCTCTGGTGTGTTTACATGTTTTTAATTAATGAAATTAATAAGGAATGAAAGAGATCACTGAGGTTTCATTCATTATAGTAAATAAATGTGAAGAGCAATTGATATAAAGAAGGGAAGATCGGGAGCAAAGAAAGTTTCGTTTGTAGTAAGGTTTATGGCACCTTTCCATTCAGAATCCTGCGTTCTTCACTGAGAGTGAAGAGCATTATTACCTATGGGGGAAAAGGAGTAAAGTGAGTTAAAGACAGAGAGCAGGAGGCTCCCTTACTGAATTTCTTACTGAATTTGTGACAGCTGTTTTTATTTATTTTATTTATTTATTTATTTATTTTATTTATTTTTTTTATCTATTTATTTATTTATTTATTTTATTTAATTTATTTATTTATTTATTTATTTTATTTTATTTGTTTTAATGTTACAGCTTCTTGGAAGGCATAAATACTGTTTATGGTTTTATTGAGACCCTGTAGTCAAAAGACAAAGACAGATGGACAAATAAAAATTGTGCAAATCATTTGAACCAAATTATTAAGCAAATCCTAGACTAAAAGAGAACTGTGATGATCAAAAATAAGCTCTTGCTGAGGTGTTGTATATTGATTTAAATATGCAACTGTTTGTAACTATTTTTAACATTGATAAGAACATAAAGCATACGATTTTAACTTTTTTTCTATCTTGTCTCCATTGCTTCATCCTAGGTCGTATTCCAGACAGTCTGAAAAACTGTGTTAACAAAGATCATTTGACTGCAGCTACACATTGGGCCAGCATGGATCCTGGAGTTGTTCATCCAGAGCTTAATGGTGCTGCATACAGGTAAGTGGCTGCAGGTATAAAGGAAATATCTCCTTATTTCAGAGTTAGATATTAAATAATAAAACCCTTCTTGTTAATAAATTAGGTGTTTTGGGTTTAGGACCCAGCTATATTGTTTTCATAGTTGTTGCATTCAGGGTACTGATCTTGTTTTGCTGGTTGAAGTCACTCATGCAGTGCCCAACCAAGTATGTTTACTTGGCTTATCTTTTGTGTGTGGTTAATAATATGTGAACAATACACAGTACTCTGTTTATTTCAGTAAAGCAATTCTGCTCACCTTCAGTGAGTACAGTAACAGTTTAAGCCCCTTTTGCTGAAAGTAATGATGCAGCTGTAGGTTACAGAAAGTCTTTAATTAATAAACTATTGTTAGTGATTTCTGTGGCCTCCAGGCACATGAGAGAACAAATAAACTCAGTAGGTGAATAGATTGAAACAGCCTGTGGTGAATCTGAAAATATGTTTAAAATAGCGTTTTCTAAATTATGTGTTAATTTTTAAAGCAAACACATTTGAGAGACTTGATCCATGTATTCTCAATCAACTGTGAAAGCAGCTCTTAATAAATGATAGAAACTTTTTTTACATCTAACATGTACATTCCTTAGCTAGTTGGCTTGAGAGTCTCTCTCTGACTCTTTATCCCTAGCAGCTGTTCCAGCAGCAGATTTTTCCCTAGTAGCCAGCTTCACACAGTTTTTATTTATGAAAAACATCTGCAGTTTTTTTATCTTCCAGTATGGTATTTACTCATAAGAAGGATGAAAGTGGCTGAGAAAGCTACAAACAGCTGCTTCCCTCAGTGCCTAGAGGGAAGGGACAGTGCAGTTCTTTCATTATTTCTTTTAATACCTCTTTGTCCTAATCTTTCAGCTGTCCTTCTTCATACATCTTTCTTATCTTTGTCCTTCTTTAGTAAGGCAACTCCATCCTTTTAATAGATACGGAATATTCTTTGGTGTTGTCCTGTAAGAAAACCCAGCTGTGCACTGCTGAGAAGTGAAGCAAAACTGGTGTCCCAGTGACTTCTAACAATCTCCTCAGAAAGCGAGGGACAGCATGAGCACCCTCTGCTTATCGGTAGCCGGAAGTGCACCAAACAAAAAGAGTTACTTGAATTTGGTCAACATAGGCATATCTCACATCATGTCAATGTTGTTTTTTGTGAAAGATACATGAACATGGAGTTCTGAAATAGGCTTTTTATTTGCCTAAAAGAAAAGTTCAAGCATGTGTGTCCTCATCCACACAGCATGTGGTTTCACCAACTACGGTTTGGAGGACTCAGGGTGGAGCTGAATATGAGTGAGGTTTAAGGGCAGGTGTTGCTGAACAGGGGGTAATAACTCCAGCCCTGTCATGGCAGTTAAGAACAGGGTTGCTTGCCCAAATAAAAGGCAGTTGTTTGTTCTTGTTTTGAGGGTCACCAGTTCAGCAGCAGCAGGCCTCACAGCTAGAAATGGATTTTAATGTAGGAATGTTTGGAGTTAATGATTTACAAGGTAAAGACCATATGTATTTAATTTAGGCAGGATAACCACTGAACTGAAGGCCTTTTCTAGACATTGTGTCAGTCAGTTTTTTCAATAAACAACATTAATCATAAATAAATTCTGACTTCACACTTATTTTCAAATGCGAAGTAAACCTCGCTTTGGGAATTTGGAGGGAGAAGTTGAGTCATACAGCAAATACTAAAAACTGATTTAAGAAGGGAATAGTGTTTGAGTGTGGGTGAAGGTGGTTGTTATTTTGTGCAGCATAAAATAAGTGGAACTGAAGCTTTATAAAGGACTTTGTTTCAGTAGCTGTGCTTGCTGATGCTTAATTCCTACCTGGATTAAGGACAGAATTTAAACTGATTGTTCACAACAAATTTTTCTGTCTCTCCTTTGCAAGATTGTGTTCAGCTGACTGAGTTCTAGAGTCTTTCACAAGGCATTTTACATGATGATTCAGATATGCAAATAAATATAGTCATATGATACATATATGAATCCCATAAACCTGGAATAGTAATTTACATATTACAAATGCAAATAGGTCTTCCAGAAAATTAATACTAATGAGGCTATTTTATTCTAGATAGATCATTTACTTGTATTTTGATGGAGGGCAGAACTCGTAAATTACCAGATATTATTACAAGTGAAGAATGTTAAGTGTTCGTCAGCAGAATATAATCTCAGTCTTCTGAATGTAGTCATAATCTGTGGAAAACCAAATCATTTACTATGGAATGCAAGACGTCCTGTCAACACAAAAGATCAAGCAAAGCAGACCTATCCTTTGAGTAAAGAGTAACTGCTCCTCAGGAGGTTTTTTTGTAGTAGTCTCAGCATAATATATATATATATAAAATAACCCAAAACCCTAGGTTTGTTATTACTGTGTATCTTTTACTGAGCTGCCTGTTAAATACCCCGTGCCACTTTCTGTGTCACAGAGCATGGAGGTTACCAGCAAAAGGAAATTTGACAGACAGTAAAATAGTGATTTGACTGACGCATCTTTCTGCCTCGTACCAGGTAGAAGTTGAGAGATTCTAGATACTGCAGAGATATGTGAATGATGTTAGTTAAAAGTTGGTAATTCAGGAGTTATTTCTTCATAAATTAAGACTATATGGGAGAAGAAAGACTATGGAGTAGCAGAGGAATCGTTAACTGATCTCTTGCTTCTGCTTTTACAAAAATCAAATTCAGTTGAACCTGGAAAATGTTTCAGCTTACTGTTGCCAGAGAAGGAAGAGTGGAAGTAACTTTATGAAGTGCCAGAGGGGATGCATTTGCTGGATAAGAATATAAAAGCAATAAATAGCAGCAAAGGAGATAGTTATGTAGGATAGATATGCCCGTGTGTAGAGGCTGTTGAATTTATCTGCCCTCGTTTCAGGTACACCATTTGAACAGCACTGATGATTAAGTTAAAAAAGGAGGAATTAGGAACAGGACAAAAATTATGAAAAAAGCAAAATAGGATTAGGAGGTATCAAGCAAAATACAGTTTCTGTAGAGGGCTTTTATCTGTGGGTTGGCTACTACCACTGTGTAGCTTTAGGGCTTTTGGAAGTTCTGACAAGTCTGTAGGAATCCAGTGTCTGAAGAGAGGTACTGGCAGGTAGAATCCCGATTATGACACCTTGGTGTCAAGGGAAGTATTTTTATGTACAGAATGAATATTTGGAGCCAAAGGAGAATCACAGAAATATGGTTTTAACTGCTTAATGTGCTCATAAGGAAACTGTTAATGCTCCTAACTCAGCATCATCATGGGGGGAGGCTCTGACTTCACTTCCTGAGGAAGCGCAGTTGTACAATTTTTCTCCTTGATTTCTCCTAACTCTGGTGTGTTGATACTTGAGGAATATGTTGTTAGAAAGCAGAGGTTCTGTGTTGGAAACAGTTGCTGTGTTGGGTTTGCAAATAGAAGTTTTTGTAATTTCATGTAGGGTTTTTTTTTATGAGGCACCTACAGTAACAGGCAAGCTGTTTGAAAATTAAATTGGAGTAAGTAAACCAGTACCCAGTCTGACAGTTTTCATAGAAAATGAAGCAAATTTGATTAATAAGATTCAAATTGAAGTACTGAAACAAGCAACTAATTCCATTAGCAACTGCAAATTAATTCTAAGGAGCCTCTCTGGAGAAGGATTTAGCATAGAAAGCCCAGTAAATATATATACAATAGGGACAAACTTCCCTGGCCTGCAGGTGCTGTGATCTTCCACATACTGGTCCTCCAGTCCAGACTGCAGTTGGTGGCATAATCTGTAGGACTCTTTCTCAGGATGATGAGCATGACCAGGCTGTGGTGTCTTAAGTTCCTGTTCCAAGTACAATGGCCGTAGAATGGTAGAACAAGATAGTCATGCTGAGCCCCTCTGGCACAGTGTTTCAAAGAGCAGTTGCCATGACATTTCTGTGGTGGAAAAGAATAAATAAATGTGGTTTCACCCATCTTTTTTCCTCCTCTGAGTTTTGCACTAAGTCCTGCACTATTTTCCCTCAATTTGAGGCAACTTAGGATGAGCAGCACAAAAATGTTACTTGAGAAAAGATGCTGCTGAAACGGGGTTAAGTTCCCTGACAGATTCAGCGTTGAACTTTGAGAAGAAAATCAACATAAGAATAATGTAATATTTGAAAAGACTTGATGAGACCATGACTGCTTTTCCTCACATTTAGTTTTAAGTAAATAGTAGGCTAGCAAGTGCCACAGGGAGTAAGTGGTGGGTTTGTGTGTTCAGGCTTTTAAATGGATAACGCTGTACCTAGGATGCTTGGGTGAACAGAATACAGCAGGAGCGAACTAGGCACGAGTGTGCATGCAGTGTTGTGATGGGGAGGGGAGGCAAACTGTTAAGCAGCCAGCACAAAGGAACTTGCAAATGGTTATTGAGCTGCTTGGCAAAATAAAAACAATTTTGTTAGAAGTGTTAATGTGTAGCTGTTGTTTGTATATGTCAATGTGAAGCACCATCGTATATCAATTACATCTGAACTTAGCGATCAGAACAGTGGATTTGCAAGGTTTTTAACATGATAATGTCAGAGCCATCATAAAATCAAGCTGGATCGGGGGATTTTTTGGTAAAATATTTAGGCCTTGGTGTTCATTCTGAATAGTTATTCAATTCTGTGGTCTCTATCTGTAGTGTCATGCGTTTGCGTCTCTTGCAGTCTACCTGAGGTTAGAATTGTAGCATTGTAGAGGTTGGGAAAGACCTTCAAGATCAAGTTTAAACATTACTTTAACTGTTCCAAGCCCACCACTAAACCATGTCCTGAAGTGCCACACCTACATAACTATTCAACATGTCAACTGCTTTCTTGGGAAGCCTTTTCCAGTGCCTGATGATTCTTTCAATGAAATACTTTTTCCTAATGTCTAACCTAAACTTCCCCCAGTGCAACTTGAGGCCATTTCCTCTGGCCCTGTAACTTGTTGCTTGTGGGAAGAGACCAACTTCCACTTCTCTACAACCTCCTTTCAGGTAGATGTAGCCTTATATGTAACTTTAGACAAGTATGGAGCAAGCTTCATACTGAGGAGGCAATAGGCTCAAATTTGTTGTTTCAAATGTGTGGGGTATGATTACTCTTTTGGGGAACTATCAGATAATTATGACAGCAAGGTTAGTTTAGGGAAATATTTTTTCCAAACCACAACAGTGAAATTTCTATGTGAAAATGAAGGATTTAAAAAATCCCTTGAGAAAGAGTCATAGAGAACAGGCAGTTACTGCAGTGACCTAGCCTAAATTACTGCTTGTTGAAGAACAGTACTTCTAGGTTATTTCCTTTACTATGCTGCCATTTGTGGTTTTAAGCCTGAAATTAGATCTTGGGAAGAAGTTTCTCACTGTGAGGGTGCTGAGGCACTGGAACAGGTTGCCCAGGGAGGTTGTGGATGCCCCCTCACTGGAAGTGTTGAAGGCCACGTTGGATGGGGCTCTGGCCAACCTGGCTTACTGAGAGGTGCCTCTGCCTGTGGCAGAGAGCCTAGAACTAGATGACCTCTACAGTTCCTTCCAGCCTGAAGAGTTCTATAAAATCTGAAGAACTGATCTAGCAAAGCTTCATTTCTCGTTTCTGTAAAATACAGCATCTCTTGCTTTGTTTATCACCATCTGCATGTGGTGTCTCATCTGAAGCTTAACCAACCTGTTTTCTCACTGGTCTGAAAACAAAAGAAGCATTTCTGCAGTTCTAGCAGGAGTCAAGGTGGCCTGTTCAGTTAATATCCCTTGGTTTTCAGGATGTTCTTGTTTTGTTTTCTCTCAGCAGGTATCCCCCAGGCGTTGTAAGTGTGGCTTCGACTGGCATACCTGCAGCGGTAGAAGGAATAGTCCCCAATCCTATGTCTTTATCACATGGCCTCCCTGCTGTAGCCCACCCACCCCATGCTCCTTCCCCCGGCCAAACTGTCAAACCAGAAGCTGATAGAGACCACCCAAGCGACCAATTGTAGCCCTTGAAAACAGCATTCCCAACATCAGAGATTTCAACTTCAGTGTGCGGAAAACAACAAAAAACCCCTGGATTTTGATGAAAGGCAAAAATCATGAACTTACAGGAGGAGACGATTATTGTTTTAGAAACTGGTCCAATATACAGTATAAAACGAAAAGGTGGCCGACAAAAAGAAGATTTGGAAACATTTTTTCCTCCGTATAAATTGTAGTTTGTCCCTGTCCAGTGGACTGATTCACTGTTTCTGTGTCCTATGGGTTCTTTGTTAAGCAAGAGAAGTCAGTAGTTAATTATATCATGAATGTACTTGTCTGTGTACAGTTTTTAGAACATTAAAAAGGGTTTGTTTGCTTAGCTGTCAACAAGGAAAAACATAAGGGAGGCATTCAACAAACCAATTTTGAGACTAAAAATCCTTTCTTTTATATTTTAAAACATGCCCAAAAATGAGGCAGTTGGCAAACTTCTCAGGACAATGAATTTTTCCCATTTTTCTTTCTACGCCACACAGTGCATTGTTTTTTCTACCTGCTTGTCTTATTTTTTAGAATAATTTAGTAAACAAAAGAAAAAACAGTTTCTCCTAATTTTGGCATGAATTCCCTTATTTCAAAATGAAGACAACCTTGCAAAGAGATTTTGAGGAAACAAAAAACAGGTTTTGTATAAACGAGCATCGTGCTTTTTGTCACCAGTTAAAGTATATATTATTGGTGGTATGCGGAAAAGGCACTAGACTACTGAAAAGTAGCAGCATTTCATTGCCTACATTGATTCCTTCCTGGTAATGTGGTAGGCTAGCAATATTTTTGGTTAAAAACATGTTTGTGACTGTAACCATTTGTATGAATTATTTTAAAGAAATAAAAATCCCAGACAAATATCATATGTGTAAAAATTTTTATTTCTAGTAACTGTTTATTCAACTTTTATTAGGTTTCTTAGCTGTAATTTTTAAACAGATGCTGTCAGGTATTTCATTTCTAGCTTTACTTTGCTCTCTGTTGTTTGTAATAATGTCTTGGAAGCTTGAAAAATAAAAAAATAATTCTTTCCGTACCATTTTTCCCTTTACATTTCGTAAACGTTGATCTTTCTTTTTTCCTGTGTTTCTAATGAAGTTTGAGATTAAGATGGAATTTGATTTGTACACCGGCATCATCAGCTACAATATGGTAACAGCATTTGTGCCGCCACTGTGGGCAGAGCAAAGGAGGTACAACAGCAACACGACGACAATAATAATAATAATAATAAATGTCTTTTGCCGAAGTCCAGCATGAAAAGTGTCCATTGTATTATTTGCCTTTGTGATGGTGGAAACGTGCTGCTCTAGGTTAATGGTTGGACTTGATGACCTTAAAGGTCAACCAGACTGATCCTGTGGTTCTGTATTTGCTGTATTGAAGAAGGCTGTTTCTTTGAGCACAGGCAGTGGAAGTGTTTCTAAGCCAGGTTGGATTTCAGCTGGAAGCTGGCTTGGTCTTTCCTGTGCTCCTGGGTAAGTTGCCCTTCATCCTTATGTGGGTCACAATACCAAGACAAAAGTTTAGCTGCTACAAGAAGGAAATCCAGAATGAGCAGAAGAACCCAGATATAAACCACCTCTTTGTTCTGTTGTCTGTTTGTTCGCTGTGAAGCTGAACTGGGAACTGTGCGCTGAAGGTTAGTGAGTTGTTTTGATGGCATCTGTGAAAAGTTTCCTGTCTGCCATTCCATCAGTTCAACAGAGCGAGTGGCCTCCACCTCTGCTGGGAAAGCGTTAGGAGGCTGCAAGAGAAAGGCTGAAACGTATAGGTTTGTACTGAAGGAGCTCTGTATGAAGTGAAATTTTGTCTCTGTGAAAGTGGGGATGGTTTTTGCCTTGGGTGTTGAGTGTTTGGAGCCAAAATTCATCCATTACCATTTTATTTGATGGTAAAACCATTCGTGTTTGCTCCATGAAACAAAACAGAAAACAGCCCTAAAGCTGCAAGTTATCCCAGCAAAGACACTTTTAAACAGCTTTGTGGCCAAAAGCTTGCTGAAAAACCACATGTGGGTTTTTTCCTACAGTTGAAGAAGGATTTAATATTTCATGGGTAGTTCATGTTCTAAACTGTTGTTTTGTCAAGCTGAAGATACTTCTTCAACATATGTAAAACAAAGATTTAACATCTGGCTGCAGAGATTCACTGACAGTCTCATTTGCAACCAGATTTCCCGAGAGTGTTGGGATTTTTTCCTCGCTTGTTTTGCATCAGTTTGAATGGGGCTTATGTAAGTTTTGCTCTCAGAGAATTAATGAAGTGATGAACTAGAGAGATGACACCAGTAATTATCAAATGTGCTTTCTGGGTTCCAGTGTGAAGCCCCCCTGTCCTTCCAACTGTGGATTTTTGAGCTATTACCTTTTGAGCTGTGCTACTCTGGCACACAGGTTTTTATTTCATATTGTTTGTGAAATACTGCCCTGCTGGGTGAGGGTAACATCTCCAATGTTTTTATCCTAGTGCTTGAAACAGATCTGTTGGTTGACTGACTGGTGGAGAGTAAACCAGCTCCCTGCTTCCCTTGGAACAGAGAGGAGAAGCCACTGCGCAGTGATGGGACTGATGGGTACTGGCTTCTGCCTTAGGGTCTGAAAAGCTGACCTGAAAAGTAAAATGAAGAGAAAGACTTGGAATAAATGACTGAATGAAAGAGTGTACTTTCATAAACAAAGGCTGTTGTGCCAGACTAACCTTTTCCACTGGGTAGTGGAAATGCAGTTAGTTTTCCCCTGTCTGGTAAAGGATGTGCTAAGTCAATTTTAGACAGGAGAAGATGCAGTTAGTGGCAAAATGGCAGCAGAAGGCCTTAAGTAACCTGAGGCAGTGCTAGAACATGAAGGGAGACCTAATCAGTGCCTGTCTCAAAGTGTCAGGAGTTTTTTGGTGGTGGTTTGTTAATGAAGGAAGGATCTTTGCCAAGGAGGAGACCGATCACTGAAAACTGCTGCTGGCTGAAAGACACTGGAGATCACCAGTGCATAGAAGGCTGTGGAGCCTGGGCAAGAACTCAGTGGTGTCAGAGAATGTGCTGGCAGAAGCAGAAAGGTACTAGTTGTGCAAATACAAAGCCAGGTAGTTTCACATCAAGACAAAAACTTTTCAGAAAAAGGAGCCATGAGCAGTTTCTTGTGGTGGAGCTGATTGATCACCACTGTGGGACAGCTTTAGGAAAGAGCATGATGGCAGGTGCATCTCGCACAGCTTTTGATAGGGATGAGCATGGATCAGAGGTGCTGACAGGGTCTGGATCATTTGTTGTTACATTTTTTTGTCACGCATTTTGAAAAGGGTGACCTTAAGCTGAAGTCATAGCGTTAAGACCAGCTCTCAAAATCACTGAAGATGTGGAGGGCTTATCAGGGAGTTAGAGTAATTTAGCCTTTGCAGCTTAAGTGAAGGCTGAGTTGGGGAAAGGATTACAAGTAATAAACATTGCGTTACAGAAGTGTTGGTATATGGACAGAAGCAGGAATGGGGCTTAGGAAAAGGTCTCTGTCAGCAGGGAGGATCTGGGACAAGTTTCCAGTTGGGGTAATAGACTCTGTGTTGAAGTCCCTGCAGCTTGGGTTTTTGTTTTGGTTTTGTGTTTGGGGTTTTGTTGGGTTTGAGTTTTTTTTAATGACTTCAATTTGACAATCCTCAAAGTGAGAACATTGTTTAAAGGTCAAAGTTGCTACCAAACCAACAACTAGAGGGTAAAAGACGTCAGCTTCCTTTATGACAACCTTCAGGGTTTCTTCCTGTGCTATGTTGGGGTTTTTTGAGAAAACAGCTCATTTTCTTTTGTCCAGCCTTCCACCTCAAATGATTTTAGGTTTGCTTTCTGTTGCCAGCTTACTGCTTGCTTCAGACCAAAGGGTTGTCTTCTCCTCTCTAGTCTCAATGGATGCTTCAAAACCACTGGTTGTTCTGCTTGAGGGAGGAGGCAGCATTGCCAATATTTCCTTTATTCCTTCCACTTTTAACGTTTTTACCTTTTGTAAATTGAAAAAAGGAGAAAAAATAAGTCACTGGTTTTAAGGGCAGAGAGTAAAACCAGGTAATTTTGTCCAACCACTTCAGTGAAACCATTAAATGTCATATGCTTCTTCATTAAACCGGATACTGTGCTTTGACTTGAGTAAATCTTTCGGAAAGATTTCTCATCCTCATGTTAAAATGTCAAGTGATGGGGTTTTTGCTATTTCCTTTAGTAGTTTGTTTAAATGGGGAATAACCGTCACTATAATTTTTAAACTGCTTTATTTAATTTGGTTGTTCCTGTCTCTGAATTCCAGTTATTGTTCCATGTTGAACACGAGGTTGTGCAGGCTGACTTGAATTTAGTGAGTGTGTCATGTTATAGCCGATTGGCCTTTGTGTTGAGGTCAGTGACACATCTTCCAAGAAGACCAAACTGTTATTCATCTGTTTTCTTTCCCAGTTTCTTTCATTGTGTTGCACATCCTTTCCTTTGTGGCTCTGTATTTGTGTCCCTTTGAACGACACAGTCCAATATGATTATCTGATCTTCTCCAGTACTTCAGCAATTCTCTTCTTGTCTCCACTGACTTTCTGATTTCCCTCATAAACTATTTTCCTGCAAAGTCAGAAGTGTTTGAAGAACTCGACTAATCCTCTTCTCTGTCTTCACACTGCATTTGCGTAGATACAGCACCTGTTTAGTAGCGGACTCTTCTCAGTGTCATCTAATGATAGGACGAGGGGCAATGGGTGTTAGCCAGAACAGAGGAGGTTCCACATAAATGTGAGAAGGAACTTCTTCCCAGTGAGGATGACAGAGCACTGGAACAGGCTGCCCAGGGGAGTTGTGGAGTCTCCTTCTCTGGAGATGTT